>OX457089.1:21010840-21067001 GCA_949752835.1 Empis stercorea | reverse complement strand
AAATATATTTAAAATTAATTTCTAAGAGCTCTACCTAAACACCGGCGTACGGCGTATGGCGTATATACGTCGATACGCTGATACGCCAGCGTATCCCGAAATAAAATGCCACATTTATATACATTAAAATTTTTTTGATCAATGTTTCTTTTTGCTAAATTTCAAAAATCAAATTAAAAATTTTTATACGCCCGTCAAAATTGGAAATTCCAATTCTCGGTGTACGTACGTCGCGTATTTCGGGTACTCCAATACAAAATGTATGTACCAATATCGATTTTGACAGCCGCCATACGCCGGTGTTTAGGTTGAGCTCTAAAACGTAAAAAATTTCCAAACTAAGAAAAAAATTAATTTTTTTTCACTGAGAATAAAAAGAGAATTTTATTTTCAGTTTGAGAATATTTTTACTTCCCTTTCACAGCCGCCCGCACAGGCCATGGGAAAAAATTCAAATTTAGTTATTATTTTATATAATGTTTTTTTTTTTTTTTTCGTGTTTATTACTATTATTCATGCCATAATTTTAAACGATTATTATGGACGCGTTTAATCTTTTTCCCTATTTTAATTTTAACGTTAACTGAGTCCGTGAATTTTTTGCATTTTAGCTTTTACGACTTGACAATGGTCGTCAAAGTTATTGGATTGCGGGTGGTATGCCGTGGTTTGCACCTTCTTTATTTTCAGCAGTTTACATAATCGCTGAATTAAATCACTCGTGAAATTCGTACCTTGGTCTGTAATTAGCCTACGTGGAATTACAGAATATATAAGGATTATTTTCCTATAAAATGCATCCGCTACCGTTAAGGCTTCTTGATTTGGTAGTGGTATGAAGTCCAATATTTTAGTTACGTCATCTTGAAAAGTTAAGATGTATTTGTTTCCTCTGTGAGTAACAGGGAAAGGACCTACGATGTCCATATACACTTTATCGAAAGGTTTGTATGCCGTCTCCTTAATTACCATAGGCATTTTTGTTATTCTTCCACTTTTTACTCGTTGAGACTTGGTACATTTTTTCACAAACTTGCTACTGTCATAAAACATTTTTTTCCATTTATAGAATTGCCGAATCCTATAGTATGCTTTGTGTACCCCCATATGTCCTCCTAGTGGGGAATCGTGATATTTCTTAATTACGGCTTCTATTTCATCTTTAGATTTTAGTGTTATTGCTTGATTGCCTTTTTCGGATATGCTTGAACTAGATGAGTCACTCTCGTAATCGACTTCCGCGGTATTGTTCCGTTGATACTGTACCCTTCTAGACAAGCGAACCGTAAACGAACCGCCGGCGAAGTCTTTTCTTCATATATGAGTTCGTTTACGAACCGCCTTGGCAGTTCGTAAGCGAATCGGAACGTAAATGTTAGAATGAGAAACAGTAGAAAAAAAAACTTTACGCCAAGAGTTCGCTAAAATCTGTTCGTTTACGAAACGCCGTAACAATTCGTTTTGGAACCGCCAAAATCGGCACGTTTACGAAACGCCGCAACGATTCGTTTGGGAACCGCCAAATTCGGTACGTTTACGAACTGATTTTATTTCTAGAAATAAATACGAAATTTTTTTTTTTTACTTTTTTGGCATTTATTGCATATAAAAAATATAATTTTTAATAATGAATAATAACTGATATAATACATAATTTTGAAACATAATAAATTATTGAATTAGAAATTAATAACTTTTACATTAATCATAAAAAATAATCATTTTCTTACTTTTGTATGCAAGTAATTTATATAATTAAGTTAAATTAAATAGGATTTACTTATTACTACATTAATTAAAGTAATAAAATTTCTTTATCACATTATAATAATAAAAGTAATTTGGTAACTAAATTTATCTTATATTCTACAAAAAAAATCAGCATTTTAATTCTACCTGCTACTAAATTTATATTAATTAAAAAAAATAATTTTCTAATTTTCCTGCCTTTTATTGGATTTCCATAGGCGGTCTTTTGAATATTGGAACCATTTCATATTAATTTGTGGCACATTCTAAAAATAAAATAGAATTATAATTCAAATGCAAGTGAATCATCTATATTAAACTTCGTATTTAAATTTACCTTTAATTATGTCAAAACGCAATAAAAGTTTTATTATATCAAAACGCAATAAAAGTAAACAACACTTTACTCCGCGTTTACTTTGTTATAAAATTATTTATATATGTATAACGTATAATATTGTAATCAATTTGATTACTTTGAAAATATTTCGGAGGAACAACACAAAAAAAAAACAGGAAAAATTTATTATCGGATTATTTTTTTTCTTCCTTTCAATTTAAGCTAGTATCATATATAAAAAAAAAATATATATATAATTTGGAAATTTTTTTTATAGTAATTAACGTAACGTGTTAAAAAAAATTTGTTTGGTTGAATTCGTTTGGTTGATTGCACTTCTGAGTGAATTATGGAATTTGGAATTTTTTTTATATTTTCTTAATATTTTGGTAGTAGTACAGCACAAATTCGACCGGACTCCTTGACATGTCATGGCTGCACCGGATGAAAAAAAAAAGAAGGTATGTTCAAAATTAATTATTTAGTAGAACGAAATATTTAAAATTCCAAAAATAATTACAAGAATACCCGTAATTGCTTAATTCATTGGAAAAATAGAGAAAGAAAATATTAAAATTACATTTTATTGAGTTGATTTTTTTTTATTTTAATATTCACTCATAAAAACAGAATTAAATTTACAAAAAATTATTAAATTCATTTTTTTAATAATATTAGAAAAAAATTTTGTAATGAATAAATGGCAGTTTAACAGAATTTTATAGTTTTTTTTATCAATTATATTATCTAATTTAACATATTATATATATATAGGAAAGAAATTATTCTTAAAATGAGCAGCTAAGCTGTTTTAAGAATTGGCATCGACATGGAGCATTTTCCCTTCCTTTGTTGATTACTTGTTGTTGCTGTTCGGGTGGATTGGCGAACCTACGCCCCACATGACTGGCGAACCTACGCCCCACATGACCTAGCCGGACCACAGGAGGAAATCCCAATCCATCCACTAATTCGTAGAGAAATAAATAAAAATTTGTTTGGTCTTGATTTTTTTTTTCGGGTGTGTTCCGCAGCTGGTGGTCACCCAAGACCTGGCGCCCACAAATCTCTTCGGATTCTAAATTTTTCCTGTTTTTTTTTGCGTTGTTCCTCCGAAATATTTTCAAAGTAATCAAATTGATTACAAATGGCGCCCAAACGGTTGGCTTTAAGATGCACCTATTGTTTATACAATTGGTGTCCAAATTAATGTTGGCACAACTTGTTGCTTAATTGGTTCCAAACATCATGACGTACAACACCAAATATTAGCTGTGAAAAAGAAAAATTTTTTTTGAATTGTGTTGTGTTAGACGGTTGGTCTCCCCAACAGAAAAAAGATTTTTTTTTCCTGTAGCTAGTGAACAAAAAGAAATTTTTGTGTCAAATGTTGTAGGAGAGAAGAAAGTTAATCAGCAACTTACTGTATCTGTCCCCTTATTGTGTGTATTCGGTTCGTCCGGTTCGAGTCTGAGAGAGGGAAGAAGGTATAATGAAACGTAATTATTATGATAAAGTTTTTGTTCTTCCTGACATTAGAAATTTATATGGTAGTCCATTTAGTAATTCTGTCAGCGGTGTTTGTGTGTGAGTTAGAAATATTCGGTGGTAGTCCACATTGTAGTCCTCACATGGTAGAGTAATTGTGCTAGTTAGAAATTTCGTTTTGTAGTCAAAATGATAGTCCTAGTAAACGGTTGTGTTAAAATGATTTTTTTTTCGTTGCGAAATATTATGTTTTCCTTTCTTGATCGTACGTGAGCTGGATGGGTCGAGTATACTGCTGAAGTAAACCCTTTCCTACCTTTATTCCTGTCCTATCCTAATCCTGTCGCTCCTTTTCCTTAAATAAATGCGAAGTGTCGAGGTCAATTTATTTAGAAATTTTTTTATAAAATAATTGAATTTTTTTTAGGTAACCCTAATTGTACCTTATATAAAAATAGTACAATTTCATACGAATTTTTTTTTGTTTTTGAGTATTATTACTAAATATTGTATATTGTAATTTTCATAATTATTGGTAGAACATACAATAAGAAAAATCGATATAATAAATTAAAATAAGAGTATACATACATTGTTATACATATATTTATAGGTATATATATATTCAGTGTAGGGTTGCCGTCCTACTCTTATAAAAATAAATTATTATTATTATATTAATAGAAAAAGAGCAAACAATTAATAAAGATATTTTACCGTTTCCTTCGTTGAGTAAAATTCCGTCAGTAACTCCATCAACTGGTAAGGGTCCAGCTCAGCAGAAAAATTCGGATTCATCAATAGCCAACAAATTATCCTCGTTGCATCTGGGCAGTAAACACAGCTCATCTAATACTTCGCCGAATTCCGTACCCGCCGATCATCGCCTGTGTTCGACAGAAATGGGCATAAATCGAAAAACATATTCCGCACCGGTAAATAGGAATAAATTCGGTGGTCAACACCAACAACATAGTGAACATCCGCATTCTTACCGCCAATCTCAGCCTGCACGTGCGCAAGAACGATCCATATGGTATCAACGTCAGCCGATAGATCAAGACCAATATTGGAAAGCCGAAATGTCCAGTATGATCCTCGAACAACAACGTCAAATCAAAGAGATGCGAGATTTACTAGCAGCACAGTCAACGACCACCAGTTCTACTACTGTACCGCGTACGTCATCATCCAGATCCTTGCGTGGGGTAGTGCCGTCTCAACAAATCTCTCATCCTAGAATCGAACCTGCCAGTGATATTGAAACCAGTGAGGATGACGCAGTGGAACTACGTGATGACGCTACTCATCGCCGGAATCCAGTGTCGAACTGGCGGTTGCATTTCGATGGTTCTGGTAGAGGTTTATCGTTGAAAGAGTTTCTGTTTCGTGTCGAGACATTAGCACGGGGAGATTGGTATCCTGGCGAAAACCTGGTGTTGTCCATTAACCAGCTACTAAAGGACCGAGCAGAAATTTGGTATTGGCAATACATACGTAGGAATCCGCATACTACCTGGGAACAGTTGCGACGAGCACTGAAGGAGGAGTTTGATGAGGGAGAAGAAGATGGGGATGTAAAAAGGATAATGGAAAGTAGGAAACAACGCGCAAGGGAAAAATTTTCGGATTATCGCATGGATATGGAGGGATTGAGGCTACGATTAAATAAGGAAATATCGGATGATGATTTTTTGAGTAGAGGTTTACTTCAACCTGTATCCGGGTTATAAAAAAGCGATGATCCTCGAAGATATTGTTACTATGAGTCAATTGGATAAACTGTGCAAACGGTTGGAAAGGAAGTGGAAGGAAGTAGGAGAAACAGCTGAGGATCAGGTGCGATCTCGTCGAACATATGTCCACGAGTTAGATGCGCTGAAACATCCAGAAGTTGAGGAGGCTAATAACATCATTCCTCCAGTTGCGGCATCGGTCTCATGCTTCAATTCCGTCATTGGTCCTAACCAATTGTACTCAGTACAGCAAAATGCGTTTGATACATCCGAAGTACCATCACATGTACAACGTGTTGAACCAAATAGCACATACATCATCTGTTACAATTGTGATGAAATGGGTCATGTATTTCGTGAGTGTCAGCTGCCTCTGAAAATATTTTGTTATAGGTGTGGTTATAAGAATAAATATTTTAATAATTGTCCGAAATGTCAGTCTGTCCGTAGTCCGGGAAACGAGTTCCCAGGAAGAGGAATGGGGAGGAATCCTCTTCTGCGACCGTTTCGTCCTTCGTAGAACACTTCGAGTATAATATAAATTTAGTTTCAAATTATAATTATAAGGATAGCGTAGTAAACGATGAATTAATTAGAATTAAAACAAGAAATATGATTAGATCTAAAAATAATTTAAAAATGAAAAGAGATAGTAAAAAATTATTAAAAGCTAGTCTGATTCGAGTGGATGGTGACAATCGACCATTCATGAAAATCAATATTAGCGATATAAATTTTATAGCACTCTTAGATAGTGGTGCTAACATTAGTTGTTTAGGTAAAGATTGTTTAATTATGTTGAATGAGTTAGGGGTTAGTTATAGTAAAATAAATTCTGATATTCGTACTGCTGATGGTGCCAGTCAAAATGTTATCGGCTATGTTTATTTAAATATAAAATACAATACTATAATTAAAACTATTAAATTTTTTTTAATTCCGACCATTCAACGATCCATTATTCTGGGGGTAGATTTTCTGGAAGCTTACAACGCCGTACCTTTTCATAATTCTGAAATCAGCAGCATTACAATTAATGAAAATGACCATAAACTGAATCTCGATCAGCAAGAACAACTGCTGGGTATTATCAATTCACTTCCGTCCTACAGTCAGTGTGGATTGGGTAAGACTTCGTTGTTGAGGCATGAGATTGATGTCGGCGACGCGAAACCTTCCGTTTCCCGACCATATACGTTGTCGTTACCAATGCAGAAGCTGCTGGATGCTGAAATAGACAAGATGTTAGCTGAAGATATCATTGAAGAAAGCAAAAGTGGATGGGCCTCACCGATGGCTATGGTGAAAAAAAAAGATGGCTCGCTCCGGTTGTGTCTCGACGCTCGTAAGGTAAACGCTGTCACCAAACCGGATGCGTATCCACTACCGCACATTAACTCGATTTTCAGTAGGGTGAAGAAGACAAAATACATTAGCAGTCTAGACCTCAAGATGGCGTTCTGGCAGGTGGAGCTGGAAGAAGACTCGAAAGATAAAACCGCGTTTATAGTACCTGGACGGGGCCTGTTCCAATTCAAACGTATGCCGTTTGGGTTGTCCAACTCCCCGAAGACACTTTGCTGGCTTATGGATAAGGTGATCCCTTACGAGCTTCATGAGGATGTCTTTGTCTACCTGGATGATCTCCTGATCCTCTCGGAAGACTTTGACACCCACATGTTGCTTTTGAGTAAAGTAGCTCAGTGTCTGAGGGAAGCTGGACTAACCATTAACGTCGAAAAGAGCAGGTTCTGTCAAAAAGAAACTAAGTACCTGGGTCACATCATAAACAGTGAGGGCATCCATACTGATCCAGCGAAAGTAGACGCCATTAAAAATTTTCCGCAGCCGAAAACAGTTCGACAAATTCGAAGATTCCTGGGAATGACTGGCTGGTACAACCGATTCATTCAGAACTATGCGGTCATTGCAGCACCATCACGGACCTGCTAAATAAGAAAGCGACCGAAAAATGGAATGATGACGCAGAAAAAGCATTGAGTACCTTAAAAGCAGCTTTAACGGAAGCGCCAGTTCTCGTCAATCCGGATTTTACTCGTGAATTCTACATCCAGTGTGATGCGTCGAAGACGGGGTCGGAGGCGTCCTGTTCCAGCGTGACGACAATGGACATGAACATCCAATATCGTTCATGTCACAGAAGCTGAATAACGCCCAAAAAATTACAGCGTTACGGAACAGGAATGTCTTGCGGCCGTCGTTAGCCTGAAGAAATTCCGACCATATATGGAAGGAGCAGCATTTACGGTGATCACGGATCATGCCAGTTTGAAATGGCTCATGTCGCAAACGGATTTGTCCGGCAGGTTGGCCAGATGGAGCTTGAAGCTGCAAGCTTTCGATTTCAAAATCGTTCATCGGTAGGGCTCGGAAAACGTGGTTGCGGATGCGCTATCTAGAGGAGAGATGGAAGAAATCATGAACAAAATTATTTCTAGCGGCGACATTAGTTTAAAGGATCAAGTTTTTCAGGATCCAGAATATCAGGATAAACTAAAAAATTTTCAAGATAATCTCCAGCGTTTTCCTGATATCTAATTGGATGATAATGTGATATACAAAAGGGTAAAATTTCGAAAACGAACATCACTTACCGATATTCCATCTTGGAAGGTTTGGGTTCCAGAAAGCCTGTGGATTGACGTCATCAAACACTATCATGATGAGCCGTTGGCAGCTCACTCCGGCGTGGATAAAACCACTGAAAAATACAACGTTTGTACTATTGGCCAAAAATGCGTGACACCATTAGTACTTACATTGCTGCCTGCGACTCATGCAAAGAATGTAAAGCGCCAAACAAATGTCTGCGTCCTCCGATGGTCATCCAGTCCTCCGGTCCGTCCGTGGCAATTCATCAATGTAGATTTGTTAGGCCCATATCCGCGCTCTAAAAATGGCAACACTTATATATTTATCGTGCTAGATCAATATAGTAAATTTATTTTATTGAAACCGTATACGACAGGCTACTACAACACCGATATTAAGATTTTTGGAATCGGAGGTGTTTCATTTATTCGGAATTCCCGAAGTGTTAACGTCCGATAATGGGGTGCAATTTACGTCACGAGAGTTCCAGAAATTAATAGCCGAGTATCATATACAGCACAGGTTCACTGCACCGTATCACCCGCAAGCTAACGCGTCAGAACGAGTGAACAGGAACATAATTTCAGCTATTCGGGCGTACATCAGAAGCGACAACCACAAAGAATGGGACAAATACCTCAGCCACATCGCGTGTGCACTACGTAACGTGATACACGACGCAACTGGTTTTTCACCCTCCTATTTAGTTCTCGAGTATCACATGATCACCGATGGAACAGCTTACGAATTGTTGAGGAAGCTACACGCGTTGCAAGAGGACATGCTAGTGGAGTTTCCGTCAAGAAATCCAGCGATAACTAAAACAATATTAAAGAATTTAGAAAAAACAGTATTAAAGAATTTAGAAAAACTCAATTGCGACATCAGCGAACTTATAATCTACGAACACGAAAAATTAGTTACGTACCTGGACAAGTAGTATTTCGGCGCAATCACGTTCAGAGTGACCAGAAAAAGCAGTTTACAGCCAAATTTGCCACTCCATGGGTCAAATGTAGAATATTGTCGTCTCGGGGTAGGGTTTGCTACGATGTGCGCGATGAACATGGCAATCAAACACATTTAGTACATGCGAAAGATTTAAAGCCCGGCTAGTTCAATCGTAGAGCAATGAGACGTCCTCAGGGTGTGGGACAGCCCCGCGTTGTTGGTTTAGAAAAAAAAAAAAACAAAAAAAAAAAATATATATTAGTATATTGGGAAAAATTGGAATCGAATAAATTAGTTAGTAGGAATACTATTATATGTTAGTATTTTTGGGGAATTAGTATATATATGAATTAAATAACTTACGTTGTTCTTTTCAAAAATCAAGCCGTTCGTAAATGTGCAATTGGCACTGATTTTTTTTGTTAGTTCCATATAGGCACAGATTTTGTTTCTTTTTCTTCTTCATTTCTGTAACCAAATAAGAATTACTGCATGGTTGAGAGCATATTCACTAGAGGAGAAAGGCAGAGAAAACTGAAGTATCGATACAACGATTCAGACTTGTATGTCGCGAAGAACGACATACCAGCCTGTTTTGTGACCTGGTCGGCACATAAATGGATTCGTCACCTAAAAAAATAAAAAAAAAAAAAATGGCAAACAAAAAAAAAATGAAATATTATATATTTAATTATATATATATGTAGAAAACACATATACTTACTTCGTTTTATTTTAATTGTCTTTCAGTCCGTCCGCCAATTGGTATCCGCATCCAGAAAAGGTAAATAAACGAATTGATAAACTTGGCATTGGTCAAGTTGCGACCATGTTGTTTATCTTTTCTGTGACTGCGGATGTCAACTGACATGTCTGTCAATTGAATACAAAAAGCTTCCCCCCAAAGCAATCCAATTGCGCAGGCCATCTTGTGGTGGGTTACGCCTCGCAAAAAGAATCGAACTTTTCGTTGTCTGGCAACACAGAAATAAAAAATCCGCATTGCAGTGGAACGGAACGTTCCAGAAACGAAGAGAAAAGGTGGCGTGATTTTTTTGCTTGTTTGTGGATGGGGACGGAAAATTTTTGGTTGCGTTGAAAGAAGAAAAAAAGATGAGTCGGTTTTTGAAGCTTGTTGCGTGCAGACGCTTACTCGAATATATTTTTTTTTTGGTGGTTTTTTTTTGTATTTGGTTGGTATTTTTTTTTGAAAAATTTTGAACGGAATTAATCATTTTTGATTATTAAATAAAATCGAAATCAGTTGCGGTTTTTATTAAATTATGTACGGGAAAATAATAATTAAACGAATGGCAATAATTGATTCGTAGAGATTGAAAATTAAAATTAATGTTCGTCCATAGAATCAATGGTGCCGTAAAGTTAATTTTTCCGTGAAATACTAAAAGAAAAAAAAATATATTAAATTCCTGAAAAAGAAAAGAAAAACTTAATTAATAATAAAAAAAAAACAAAACCACTCCGGTTTCATCCAGAAAAATATTCAAGATTCGGCAGACTACTGAAAAGAAAGAAAAAAAAACGCATCCTGACAGCGAATACGAATTGAAGGGAAAAAAGGAAATTTTAGGAATAATCAAGCTACTTTAGTTACTTAAATTTAGCCTTCAAAAGAAAAGTAGCTTTAAAAAAAAAAAAAAAAGTGGTTGAAATTGATTATCGGATTATTTTTTTTCTTCCTTTCAATTTAAGCTAGTATCATATATAAAAAAAAAAAATATATATATAATTTGGAAATTTTTTTTATAGTAATTAACGTAACGTGTTAAAAAAAATTTGTTTGGTTGAATTCGTTTGGTTGATTGCACTTCTGAGTGAATTATGGAATTTGGAATTTTTTTTATATTTTCTTAATATTTTGGTAGTAGTACAGCACAAATTCGACCGGACTCCTTGACATGTCATGGCTGCACCGGATGAAAAAAAAAAGAAGGTATGTTCAAAATTAATTATTTAGTAGAACGAAATATTTAAAATTCCAAAAATAATTCCCAGAATACTCGTAATTGCTTAATTCATTGGAAAAATAGAGAAAGAAAATATTAAAATTACATTTTATTGAGTTGATTTATTTTTATTTTAATATTCACTCATAAAAACAGAATTAAATTTAAAAAAATTATTAAATTCATTTTTTTAATAATATTAGAAAAAAATTTGTAATGAATAAATGGCAGTTTAACAGAATTTTATAGTTTTTTTTATCGATTATATTATCTAATTTAACATATTATATAGGAAAGAAATTATTCTTAAAATGAGCAGCTAAGCTGTTTTAAGAATTGGCATCGACATGGAGCATTTTCCCTTCCTTTGTTGATTACTTGTTGTTGCTGTTCGGGTGGATTGGCGAACCTACGCCCCACATGACTGCGGACCTAGCCGGACCACAGGAGGAAATCCCAATCCATCCACTAATTCGTAGAGAAATAAATAAAATTTTTTTTGTTCTTGATTTTTTTTTTCGGGTGTGTTCCGCAGCTGGTGGTCACCCAAGACCTGGCGCCCACAAATCTCTTCGGATTCTAAATTTTTCCTGTTTTTTTTTGTGTTGTTCCTCCGAAATATTTTCAAAGTAATCAAATTTATTACAATATGAAATGTAAAAAAAAAATATTTCCTTTTCAAACTATCAGTTCGCTATGAACGAAACAGAAGTGGAACGGTGACGAACCGCTTTTCTCGTGGTTGAAAAATATGAAAGTTTAATAAAAAGGCGTTACATATCGGGTTCGTAAACAGTTCGCCAAAAGCAAATTCGCTTATTTTCCTTAAAGGGGTAGGATTTTCTTGTTTCGAATTTTCTTGTTGTTTTGCTTGTATTAATTTTTGGGTTTTACTCCTTGTTATTGCGTTTATTGTAACTTATCTACTAGGTTATTGATTTTCTTCTATTATGGGAATGCGACTAAGTGCGTCCGCATTTGTTTTATTTTTTCCTGCCTTATACAGGATTTCAAAGTCATAGTCAGCTAGACGGACCTTCCATCTATTAAGTCTTCCTTCCGAATCTCTCTTTCTATATTCACTTATCAAAGGTTTGTGATCCGTGTATACTTTGAATTTTCTTCCTAAAAGATAACTGTGGAAATTTTTGATAGCCCAATATATGGCTAGCATTTCTTTTTCAATAGTCGCATAATTCCTTTCCGCCTTATTTAATACCCTACTAGCGTATGCAATTGGTTTGTCTTTTCCTACTTCTCCTTGAGATAGTGCAGCTCCCAGCGCGTAGTTACATGCGTCAGTCGTCCAATTAAATGGATGATTAAAATCAGGATATGCTAGAAGAGGTGGTTGAATAAGTAGATTTTTAACCTGCTCGAAAGCTTCCTGATGTTCCGGAGTCCACTTATAAGGTTGCGATTTGGTCGCCATTTTTTACAATATAGCCCCTTTTTTGGATAGTTACGGCATACATGGCCGATAGTAATTTACTAGACCCAAAAAAGATTGTAACGATAGATTGGGGCGGGATGTTCAAGTACACACTTTGTTTTTTCAGGATCCGGTAGAACTCCTTCCGAGGTGATTTGATTACCTAAAATAAACAACTTCTCTTGTCAAAAATTTGCATTTTTCCGGTTGCATTTTTAAGTTATTTTCTCGGTATCGTTGTAAAATAGACCTTTGCTTTTCGTCATGATCCAGTAGGTTTCTACCTTATATGACAATGTCGTCTAGGTAGACAAAACACTTTATTCCTTGTAACCCTGACAAAACATAATTCATTAACCGCTGGAAAGTGGCGGGTGCTCCTGTGAGTCCGAAAGGCATTCAAACTGCCCGTAAGCTGTACTAAATGCGGTTTTCTCCCGATCGCTGGGTTCCAAATGAACCTGATGGTACCCACTATCCAGATCCAAGGTAGTGAAGTATCTGGATCTTCCTAGTTGACTGTTACTTCATTTAACTTACGATAGTCAATTACCACCCTGTGGCGTTTTTCACCATTTGGCCCCGCCTTTTTTGGGACCACCAGTAATGGTGCGTTCCAAGGACTTTTACTGGGTTGAATAATGTCCTCCTCTAAAAGTTTTGTTACTTCCTCGTTTATCACTTTTTTATGGCATTCAGCTAAGCGATATTGTCCACTATTTATTGGGCTTTGGTCTTGTTTTATTGGAATTTTGTGAGTTACGCTGTTTGTCCCGGAAAGGTTCTCACCTGGTAAATGGAAAATATCCGAAAATTCTTCAAATACTCGTTCTAAACTTTCCTTTTCTTCTGAGTTTAGATCCGTTTTTAAAATAAACTCATCCTTTAATTTTTTAATACCCGTATTTTCCGTCCTTTTTTCTTCCTCGAAATCGTATTGTGAGTCGTTAAATATATATCTAATAAATCCTACTGTTTCCTTATTTTCGTCCTTATTTTGTTGTTTCTCCCTTTTACGTTTTGGAATTTTTTGATTATTCCGTAGGTACTTTTCTTTTGTTTCCTTTACATGCTTTTCACTTATTACTTTTAATGTGCGTATCTCAAAATCCTCTAGTTTATGGGTTTCAAGCTTTATTTTCTCTATAGTTTTCTCTTCGTTATTTATGTTTATTATTTCCACGATTATTTTACCCTTTTCGGCTTTACAAATGCCGTTTCCCAGAAATAATCCTGGTATAAGTTCCTTTGAGGTGACTATTAGTTCTCCTTCTAGCGTTGTAGGTATCTCTATTATATTTTCTGTCCCCGCGGGTATTCTTATTTAGTGTCCTTATTTATTTATGGTTCTAGATTTTCTTTATTGTTTTGTTTCTTATTCTCATTTTCATTACAAGAATTTACTAAATTAAAAACTTTTGTGTGGGGATTCTCGATTGTAAAATCCCTTTTACTTTCTATTTTATGGTTATCCATTTTAACTGGTACTTCTTTTTTATTTGGAGCAAGTGATTTTTTCACATTATTATTTCGACTTCCTTGAAACGAGTGAACACTTGGCGGGTTGGGTTGCTTCGTAGTTTCTTCTACGAAAGGAACCCGGAATTCCTTTTGCATCCTTTCAAGCTGGGTAAATTCTAAAATTTTAGAAGGACCCTGTATGTTGCAATGTTTCGATAAAAAATCGTAACCAAGAATACCATCTCCTGGTATTCTTTCTTCCATATTAGTTACTTGAAATTCGCATTGTATTCCATCATTTATTAAAAATGTTCCTTTACAACTACCTAGTGTTTCGTTTTGTCCGTGAAGTGTACGTAATGCAATGCTGTTGTTAGCATTAATCCTCGCGTCCTTATTTAAAGAATTCCTTTTTAATACGCTAACTTGTGCTCCTGTGTCTATTAAGAGTTTAGCTACTCTTGTTTTTGTTATGTTCAATGGTAATTCTACTATTGGATCTAAATAAGTTTTGTAAATTCTGCCCCCCCGATGAGTTTGAGTGAAGAAATGAGTCAGGGTATTTTGGCTCACTTCTTATTCGTTTCCCGACTGCGTGGCTGCACGTGCCTCGTATTTTTCCTGTCTGGAAAATTTTACGTGTCCTGTAAAATCGCACCATTCACAATGTTGAACCACTGTTGATTGGGTCATTTCAGTTGACCTGGCATTGTCCACTGATCTATTTTGTATTATCCGTACGTTTGCGGGCTGCATGGCTCCTGTACATTGTTCCCTAGAATGTCCTTGACGTTTACAAATGGTACAAAAAGGAACATTTGATTGATTCTTTTTACAATATCGACTGGTATGGCCTGGTTCGCCACAAGTGTAACATTTTAGATTATTTTTATAATTGTTTTTTTGTACTCCTTCCGAACTAAAATGATTATTTATACTTTGATTTGGCATGTTTCGTTCGTTTCTGTAGTTTGGGGGTGGCATAGGTTGCCTTTGAAAATTTTGTGACACCCGAGATATCTGGAAAAAAATATATTTATTAAAATTAGAAAAAAAAAAATATATAAATTTACTTACATCGGCGTAAACCTTTCTGCCATGTTGTTTGTAATAATTATAAATGTCAGTCCGAATAAATATATGTCGTGAAGTTGGTTACATGTAGTAAGTCCTATGAACAACCAGATGTCGTGTTTGTGGTGGTGAAATTGATATAAATTTCAATTGATATAAATGTCTGGAAAATTTTACGTGTCCTCGAAAATCGCACCATTCACAATGTTGAACCACTGTTGATTGGGTCATTTCAGTTGACCTGGCATTGTCCACTGATCTATTTTGTATTATCCGTACGTTTGCGGGCTGCATGGCTCCTGTACATTGTTCCCTAGAATGTCCTTGACGTTTACAAATGGTACAAAAAGGAACATTTGATTGATTCTTTTTACAATATCGACTGGTATGGCCTGGTTCGCCACAAGTATAACATTTTAGATTATTTTTATAATTGTTTTTTTGTACTCCTTCCGAACTAAAATGATTATTTATACTTTGATTTGGCATGTTTCGTTCGTTTCTGTAGTTTGGGGGTGGCATAGGTTGCCCTTGAAAATTTTGTGACACCCGAGATATCTGGAAAAAAATATATTTATTAAAATTAGAAAAAAAAAATATATAAATTTACTTACATCGGCGTAAACCTTTCTGCCATGTTGTTTGTAATAATTATAAATGTCAGTCCGAATAAATATATGTCGTGAAGTTGGTTACATGTAGTAAGTCCTATGAACAACCAGATGTCGTGTTTGTGGTGGTGAAATTGATATAAATTTTGTCTATGAGCAACCAGATGTCGTGTTGGTGGTGGTCAAATTGATATAAATTTTCGAAAATCAATAAGAAAACAAAGAATGATATTGATTTGACCCTGGGTCAAATAAAGGGCATGATTTTTGAAAAATTTTGGGAAAAAAAGTGGAAGAAGAAAAAGTCGTACGATAACCGTGGCGCTGAACACCGGCTTATATAAGAATTTTGTCAGTTTTTGTAATTCGTTTTTCTTTAGTTTTGGTATAATTCGTTTTTTTTTTAAGTTTTTTTTTTTGAAAAAAATTCAAAATTATTTTGTTCAGTTTGAAAATGATATATATTTTGAAAATGATATAACATAAAAATTAAAAAAACAAAAAAACAAAGAAATATTTGTTTTTATTTTAAAGAAAAAAATATATATAATTGGAAAAAAAAAATTGAGGAGTGATATATATTGTGGAAAAAAAAACTTAGTACCGCAGAAGAAAAAATTATGTAAAAATATCTAGCCGAAAAAAAAAATATAATTCAAAATTAATAGTAAAAATTAGTGTCCGTTTTTTTTCTGGTTATTGTTGTTCCTGTGCTGTAAAAGATCCTGAGTCCTGCGTTCCTGAGTGTGGTTGTATGGTGTGTGTCCTGGTCATCTGTCCAGGGGAGTCATCTGTAGCTATCATCGTTGGAGTCCTGTGCCAGTCGTCGTTCCAGTGTGGAAATTGGTTTTAGTCGTTATTTGTTTGTTGTTGGATTTTTTTTTGTTTGAAAATTAAAGTAGTTTTTTTTTTCAATTTTTGTATTTTTGGTTTAAATTAAATTAGAAAAGTTAAAAAAAATTTTTTTTTGTCAATAGAAAAAAAACAGTCAGAAGAATTTTTTTTTTGTTATTTCCATAAATCAAACTTGTTTTTAGAAAAATTTAGAACCTAGGTGCAGCTGGATCCGGACATGTCGGGAGCAGTTTCATCCGAAGGATTTGTATTTTGAATCAAAAGGTACGTGAACATTTTTCTTCTATGAGTTTTTTTAAAATAAAATAAAAGAAATAAATTTTTTTTTTGTTTTATTAATATGATCATTTATTTTTCAAAATTAAAAAAAAAATACAATATTAAATTAATTATAGCATTTATAAATAAAACAATCTTAACTATAAGAACACTAAAAATAAAATTAATAAATTATTGAAAAATAAGTAAGACGGACAATCAATTTTCAGAAGAAAAGTGGTGATTGCCCCTATAAACACATTTAAAACTAATTTAAAACAAAGAAACATAAGATATATTTAAATTACATAAGTTAAATAAAGTTGTAGTGGGGTATTACTATAATAAATAAAAAAAACAATTAAATTAAAAGGAAAACAAAAAAATTAGAAGCATTAGGAAATTCTTGTTAAATGTAAGCTCTAAGTTATTAAATTAAGTATTTCGATATGATTAAATAGAAATAGATACTTTTTGAGTTCAATTAAATATGTTGTAATAGATTCTTGATTTCTAGCACTATCAGGTAAACTATTAAAAAATTTTGGTGCTACATACAAATAATATTGAGCGAACGCTGTTAAACGATGCCTAGGAACAATAGATAATCCCCTAGAATTAACTCTTAAGTTGTAAGCTGAATTAAATCTAACTTGGAGGAATCCATTGTTCCTAAAAAAAGCTTTTAGAACCGAATAGAAGTAGAGATGCTTTATTGGAAGAACTTGCAAATTAACAAAAAGGACAAAACTACTAGAAAAACGGCTATTATTAGAAATAATTCTGATTATTTTTTTCTGTGCTATTAAAAGTGGTTGAATGGCATTGAAATATGTCCCACCCCAACACGCAATGCCATATTGTATTTTCGAATGAAAAAGTCCATAATAGACCATTAGCAAAACATTACTTGCACAGTAACGACGTAGATGGAACATATTTCTAATAACCAGCCACAAATATTTTTTTAAATACGTAGTATGACTTGTCCACTTTAAATTGCTATCAATAAGAACACCTAAAAAGTTTTATGACCAAATTCAAATATATGGCAATCAAAAGAATGAAAAGTAAAACTAAAATTTTCTGGAATAGGTTGGTTAAATAGCAAAATTTTCGTTTTACTACTGATAATAAGCTTGTGTTTAGCAAACCAACATCTAAATACATGTAAATCTCGATTAATATCACTATAAAGTTCAAAAAGATTTGCATTTTTATAAGAACAAGCTAAGTCATCAGCAAATGCTGTTTGCTTACCAATAAATTTTTGATTAAACACAGAATTTATATAAATTAGAAAAAGAAGTGGGCCAAGTTTTTTTGTTTTTATTACATCCATCATATGTGGAGTTGCAAAAATTGAGAAGAGCATCTTCAGTAGATTTCCCTTCCCTAAAACCATACTGACAGTCACTAAAAAAACTATTTGTATTTAGAAATTTTACTAAACGCTTTTTGACTAGTTTTTCAAATATTTTGGAACATGAAGGTAAAATCGATATTGGCCTATAATTATTTAACTCTTTATGAGCACCTTTTTTGTATAGAGGAATAACTTCAGCCATTTTCAGCGCCGAAGGAAATATGCCTGAAAAAATACTTTTGTTAAAAATAAAACATAAAACATCTACAATATTAAAACTTATCTTTTTTAGTAATTGGTTCGAAATTCCATCTTCAGTGCAAGAATTAGAATTTTTTAAAGAGTTAATTGAATTATGCAGTTCAAATACAGTAAATTCTTCAAAGAACATGCTACTTGGCTGAAAAATATCTTCAACCATATCAAAATCAATACAGTCCACACAATTAGAGCTAGAAGAAGGTAAAAAATTATCAGACACAGAAACAAAGAAATCATTAAAAGCATTTGCAACAATACAAGGATCGGTAACGGAAATATCATTAACAATAAGTTCAATATTATTTTCTTTTTCAGTGTTTCTGCCCAAAATTTCATTTACAACTTTCCATTCGTTTTTGTTATTATTGTTGGCTTTATTGAATTGGTTCGCGTAATATGTATTTCGACAGTTTTCAATATCAATCGCGACTTTTTTGCAAGTTTTAGTATAAAAATTTAAAAGCCTAACATTATTTGGATGCTTAAGTAATTTATGTCTGATTTTATTTTTAAAACTAATTTTTTCTAGTAATTTTTTATTCATCCAAGGCTTTAACGGTTTAAAATGAGATAGATTTTTTGAAACTAAAGAACAATTATTAATATGATTAGACAAAATATCAATGAAGTTGTCTTAACATTTAGAAGGATCACTTTCACCATAGACACTGTCCCAATTTTCAAAAACAAGCAAATTATTCAATTTAGTATAATCAATCTTGCTAGTTAAATAAACTTTAGTATTATTACTTTTATTATTAAATAATTTATTAAAACATAGTGATGTCATACAGTGATAAGTGATTTTCAAATCTAAAACTGAACCTACACATGAATTAACTATATTGTTTTTACAATCAAACCTAGCAAAAACATGATCAATACATGAAACAGAATAATTGGAAATTCGCGTTGGTTTATCGATAAAACACTCTAAACCGTTAGAAGCTAATAAAAAAAGATATTTATCAATAATAGGAATATTTTCTAAAATATCCAAATTTAAATCACCAACTAAAATTAGGTTTTTATCATTTAATGAACCCAAATAATTATCGAGTTCCACCAAAAAAGCATTTCCATCTCCATTAAATCGATAAATACACAAAAAAGTAATGTTCTCATTATCAATTTTACAATTAACTTTCATAATATCTGCGCTAGACCAGTTATATGAAATCGATTCACACATATAAATTGACTTTACAAAAACACAAACTCCACATGACGCATAAGAATTATTACAACATGAAAATAAATTATATCCTGGTATTTTAAAAGTATCAATTTCGTTATCATAGATCCATATTTCTGATAGAAATAAAAAATCAGGTAATTCCGATAGAGATTCTAACTGAGCTAGCAAAATATCGAAATTTTTCCTAATACTTCTAATATTTTGATGCAAAATTGTAAATTTATCAAAAGAACAAGAATTGCTATAAATATTACTCATACTAGAAAAACTATCATTAAGATCATTATTATTATTATTATTAATACTATTATTGTGATTGAGTAGAGGAACGTTTAAGTTATTATAACATATATATTTTTTAATTTTTTAAAATAAATTTATTATTAAGAATTAAGAATATTTAGATCCTCAAAAGACTTAATCACAAATAATTTAGTATTCTCATTTTTTTTCAAAAAGATACAGCCATTTCTAAACCATAAAAATTTAAATCTAAGATTTTCTTTACATTTTTTTGCCGCTTTAAATAATGATCGAGAGTAAAAAGTCAAGCTTTCATTAATGTAGATAGAAGAAATGCGCTCACTGTTGAAAATTTTCTCGGTATTTAAATTACATTTACATCAAGACTTTTTTTTAATTAAACGTTATTTGGTCAATACAGATGAATATTTGACACAGATTATATTTGCAATATTACTCACAGCTGATGATAATGTTGACAAATTTCTCTTTGCTTTCTTAATATAACACTGTTGTATTTCTTCTTTTCTTACGTTCTCACCAAGGCCAACATTAAAAACTTTAAGCGCCCAGTCCAATGCATTAGTATTTGTAACATTGTTGACACGTTGTTTGGTCAATACAGATGAATATTTGACACAGATTATATTTGCAATATTACTCACAGCTGATGATAATGTTGACAAATTTCTCTTTGCTTTCTTAATATAACACTGTTGTATTTCTTCTTTTCTTACGTTCTCACCAAGGCCAACATTAAAAACTTTAAGCGCCCAGTCCAATGCATTAGTATTTGTAACATTGTTGACACGTTGTTTGGTCAATACAGATGAATATTTGACACAGATTATATTTGCAATATTACTCACAGCTGATGATAATGTTGACAAATTTCTCTTTGCTTTCTTAATATAACACTGTTGTATTTCTTCTTTTCTTACGTTCTCTCCAAGGCCAACATTAAAAACTTTAAGCGCCAAGTCCAATGCATTAGTATTTGTAACATTGTTGACTCCGACGATTTCGACAACTTTTTTCTTTTTCTTTTGCTCGAGGTCGTTAACTTTACCTTCTAAATCAGCAATTTTTTTATTTAGACTTTTGTTGTCAGCTTGGAGAGAATTAATAAGAGCCAAAGCATTGCTATTAACAGCTTTTAGATCAACAATTTCTTTAAAAATACGTTGTAGTGTTATATTGGAACTCAAATTGTCATCGGTGGTAGACATTATTAGTGTAGGTGTATCAGAATTCTCGCGAGTTACACTTTCACAGTTTTTTATGTTAAATTAGATGATATGCCATTTGATGGTATAGGTAAATCAATAAGAGAAGCACGGCGCAGA
This sequence comes from Empis stercorea, assembly GCA_949752835.1. Taxonomy (NCBI): domain Eukaryota; kingdom Metazoa; phylum Arthropoda; class Insecta; order Diptera; family Empididae; genus Empis; species Empis stercorea. Next base: position 21,046,052 of record OX457089.1, on the reverse strand, counting down.
GATTGACATTGATCGCATCGAAATTCTTGGTTGTTTTTTTTTCAGAAAATTAACATAAGATTCTTTTAAATTTAAACATTTTGCGTGAAAATAAAATTTACAAACTGCACACTGTATTTTAACATCGTTTCTTTCAACCTTTTTATTGCACTTGCAAGGCATAATTAGAATTTATAAATAAAATTAACTTTTGATTAGAAAAAAAAAAAAAAATTTTCTGTTATTGAATTAGGAAAATACGTGTGTACCCCACAACACTCGGAACTCAACCTTGAAAATTTTGAGTTAGTTTTTTTTAAATTATTTATTATATTTTGTTGCACCATTAAATTCAATTTATTAATTTTTTTTTTTAAATATACATACAAAATTAAGGTGCCCGTACTTTTTGCCACTGGCCAAAACGCCATATGGCAATATGGGACAATCACAAAGTCCCAAAACGCCACATGTAAAATGGCCTTATTAGACTTTGATATAATTAAAAATATACAATAAACTTGTCCCAAAAAAAATAATTTTATTTTCATATATGTACTATATAATTTTTATATTTTTATATAATTCCAAAATGATTTTTAATGAATAAAAATATGAATTATGCAAGAATTGTTTTAATATTTTTTAACTCATAAAAAAAATATAAAATAATTATAAATAAAAATAAAACAATCACTTTTTTTTATTAGAACAAAAAGATTATTTATTAACTTATTAAGATTATTAATTTTTGTTTTATTAACTTATTAAGTAATTAATAATTTTAGAATTCAACTTATCGACACAAGTAACAGACTAAGACTGATTTTCAAAAAATTTGAGTAAGAATTTATTACTATTATGTCACGTTGCAATAGAATGTGATTATTGCCAAAAATTAAGAATAAGCATAAAGTAAATTATATTTTATAATTCACATTCTATTGTAACTTGAGTAATTAAAATTAAATTTAAAATTAAATTAAATAAATTTTCCGTGAGAAAATAAAAATTAGAATTTCCGAATAAAAATATGTTTTTTTAAATTTGGGTGAATTTATTTATTATAATTACTTTAATAGGTATATGGTTACCAAGATCTTCAATACCACTGTGGATTGTGGCTAATTCCGAATCGTTTCTATCGGCGTGATTAATTTCACTTTTATCGTGATTTATACGGCTTAGGAAATCGGCAACCTTATTTTACCTTTTACATATTCTATATCAAAGTCATATTCATTGAGTTTTATACGCCATCTTTGTAATTTCGCGTTAGGCTCTTTCAATGAGCTTAACCACTTTAATGGTTGGTGATCCGTTTTGACCGTAAACTTATTTCCGAATAAGTAAGGTCGGAAATATTTCGTGGCCCAAATTATCGCGAGAAGCTCTTTTATTGTTGAGTAACGTGTTTCGTGGTCATTCAACGTTCTACTTGCGAAACAGCTAGGGTGTCCTTCTTGCGAAAGGACTGCTCCAATAGCAAAATTTGAAGCGTCTGTTGTAAGAACGAATCGTTTTTTGAATTCTGGGTATTTTAGTATTGGATAACTCGTAAGTCTTTAATATTCATTTTATTGTTTTTCTTCAAATATTTTGTCATTGGTTGGGCTGTTTTGGCATAATCCTTGATGAATTTTCTGTAATAGCCAGTAATTCCTAAAAAGCTTTTTATTTGTTTTGGAGTATTTGGAAGTTTTATATTTTTAATGGTTTCGATCTTTTTTCGTTTGGTTTAATTCCATCTGTCGTCAAAATGTAACCTAAATACTCAGTTTCTTTCGCTAAAAATTTACATTTGTCGACTTGTATTTTAAGATTGAATCTTCTCAGCCGTTGGAAGATATCATTTATAGCTTCAACGTGTTCCTGCAGAGAGGTGGAAAAAATGAGTATGTCCTCGAGGTAGACAACGCAAGTTTTATTAATCAGGTCTCTCAAAACGTGATTAATCATCCTCTGAAAAGTTGCAGGGGCGTTTTTAAGACCGAAAGGCATTCGAATAAATTCGTAATGCCCTTGTGGAGTCGAAAAGGCGGTTTTAGCCCTATCCTTTTCGTCAACTAGGATTTGGTGAAAACCTTTCGCCAAATCAATAGTTGTGAAATATTGAGCCCGTCCGAGTTTGTCAAATAATGAATCAATGTTAGGTATCGGAAACTTATTGTCAACCGTTATGTCATTCAATTTTCGGTAATCTATTACCACCCTCCATTTCCGTTTACCCGAGTTATCTAATTTTTTTGGAACTACCCAAATTGGGCTATTATATGGACTATTGGATTGTTGAATGATATTTTGATCTAACATTTCATTAATTTGGACATTTACTTCCTCTTCGTGGACCTTGGGAAAGCGATATATTTTACTATATATCGGCTGCGAATTTTTTGTTATGATTTGATGCTTGATTTCATGAACACAAGACAATTTATCTCCCTCTACAAAGAACAGATCTCGACTGCGCTATAATTTTCTTTCAATTGATAGATTCTTCTGGATTCATATTTTCACTTTTTAGTTTTTCGAATAATTCCATTGTATTTATGTTAATAATCTCTAATTGAGATATTTCCTCGGACAAGCGTTTTTGAATTTCGTTGCTACATTATTAACTTTAATTTCGTTTTGAAGTAAACTAATTTCGGCAACAATAGGTCCGAGTATATTTTGTCCTAAAATTGCTTGGAAATTTTTGTTGCTAAGGTCCATGATTTTCCAGGACATTGTCGAGTTTTCATTAAATTCTTTAGGCACTTTTGTGATGATTTCCTCAGTAATCATTTTAGTACCAGTTAGGGTTTATTTGAATAGGTTTGATCAATTTTTTACGATTTTTTATAGGGACTATATTATAGTTTATTATGGAAGTAGCTGCTCCAGTGTCTATGAGACAATTTATTTTTTTGTTTTCAATTGTAAAGGTAGCTATGGGTAATGACGATTGTGAGGCGACAGACGAAAATTTTCAGAAGTAGTGGCATTATTATGTTCAATTTCCATTGGTTCCGAATTGGGTTGGTTAGTATTAGTATGTCTATTGTTAGAATATCTATTAGAAAATGTCCCAGAGTTGTGATTACTATTGTTAAATCTATTGTTATACCTAAAATTTCCAGAATTTGGAATAAAACGTTGGTTTTGACTTTGGTGGGATTGCCTGAATCTATTATCGTTTTGATTGAATTTTTCTTTTTGTTGACCAAATTGTTTTTGTTTAAATTGATTAGGATATTTTATTGAGTCTTTGTCATTTTTTAAGGTAATACCAGTACTAACTAGAGCTTGATAAGCTTCCTCAAGGGTTTGAAGGTTACTTGTTCGAATAAACATAGCATCGACGCGATTTATTTTGTTTAGAAATTTATTTAAAATTGACTTTTCATTATTTACTGGTTTGAATTCTTCAGGTTTATCATTATCAAGTAAATATTTTAAATTAAGCTTATCTAATATTAACATTAAATTAGAATACAATTGACTTACATTTCGATATTGTAGTTGGTCAGCTTCCTCTTTAAGGTCTAGATATTTTTCATTAACACCAAATGATTTAATTAATTGCTGTTTTACTCTGGTCCAATTAGCGTCTTCGAGTCTACGAATTGCTGCTGCTGCATCACCTTGTATTTTTGAATATAATATTCGATAAATATATTCTTTTGAGTTTTCTTCTGTCACCATTGCTGCGAGGGTCTCGACTGCTCTGATGAATGATGACAACGAGTAAGAATTTCTGCCAGTAAAAGCTGGAACGGCTCTGGCTTCACTAATAACATCTCTAATTGTGATACTTTGCATTGCCATTACTTGGTTAAATTCTTCTTGGATCGTTTCTAATTTTTTTATATATTCAATTTTTTGTGCCTTAGTAGTCATATAACTTATTTATTTATTTTTATTATATGTTTTTTTTTATTATTATTTATATATTATTGTATATAGACTATTTATTATCTATTAAATTTTTTTGTAATTTATTTATATACTTTTATTTATTTATATAAATTCGTTATAGATATATTTTCGAAATTAATATATTACTGTTATATTATAAGTTAACAACAACAAAAAATCTATTTGTTATGTCACTTTTAATCTTTTGAGTTCTAAATTTTTTTTTGCAGGTTCGTTTTATTTTATTATTAAACAGATATCGATTTTAACACTTTAAAAAAAGAATCACTGCAACATTTGGCTTTTAAATTAATAATTTTATGTATTATATTATTTAAAAAAAATTAATGTCACAATGTCGATATCCTACCGACTGCGCCAGAATTGTTTTAATATTTTTTCACTCATAAAAAAAATATAAAATAATTATAAATAAAAATAAAACAATCACCTTTTTTTATTAGAACAAAAAGATTATTTATTAACTTATTAAGATTATTAATTTTTGTTCTATTAACTTATTAAGTAATTAATAATTTTAGAATTCAACTTATCGACACAAGTAACAGACTAAGACTTTTCAAAAAATTTAAGTAAGAAATTATTACTATTATGTCACGTTGCAATAGAATGTGATTATTGCCAAAAATTAAGAATAAGCATAAAGTAAATTATATTTTATAATTCACATTCTATTGTAACTTGAGTAATTAAAATTAAATTAAATAAATTTTCCGTGAGAAAATAAAAATTAGAATTTCCGAAATATGTTTTATGTTTTGTATATGTTATGTTTTTATTATATGTTTTTTTTATTAAAAAGTTCAAATTTGCGAATTTGACAATAATCATACTGTGGGAAAGGAAATGGAAGTATATTTGGTTAGTGACAAGCTAGACAAGCTAGGATATATGCTTTATATTTTTATATTTAGAGATATCTATATCGTATTCATCAATTTCTACTTCGGTTAATATAGAATGACTCATAATACCATATCTCGCGAAAGCTATATTTTGCTGTATTTTATCTATTTCGAGATTTAAAAGGTTAATATTAGATAGTATTGAGAGTAAGTTTTAAGTTTTTTATGCTTTTTTCAGTTATATCGGTTGTAGAATTTAATGCTTTTAAAGTTAAGACTTCGTTTTCGTTTATATGTTTCTGTAAAATTTCGTTTCTGCAGATCGTCGTTTATTTTAACTTGCCCATTCAAATTTGTGATAGATTGATGATTATTGAAGTCAATTGTTTTTAGGTGTTCTTCAATTTCAATTCTATCGTCGTTATCCATTGATCCAAAAAGCCAATTTGCTATTTTCCCTCCGATATTTATTAAACCACGTTTATGACGATGTGAAGTAATTGTTTTAATATTTTGTCTTGTTTTATTAATTTGAATTTCTAATTGTTTTCTAAGTAATATGTCATTACTCGACGTTATCGTCTATTTGATTTAACGTATTTTCAAGTTCATTAACATCTATTATATGTAAAATTTTTGAGAAGCTTTCAATTAGATTAATTTCTGATTCTTTGATAATTTGAAATCCACCTTGGCTATCTAATTTTTCAATGTTAATCGTTCTGCTCATTGTGCGAATTGGTAGGCTTATTATTATTATTAGCAATATCAGAATCAGTTTTTGGATCTCCAGTAGATGTTGGCGTTGTATTTTTGTTATCTGAAAAATATTTAAAATTGCGTTTAATTCTTGAAGGATGGATATTTCTACCTCTTTTGTCTTTATATGTATTATTTTTAGCCTCAACTTGGATTTTTGTATATTTACTTTTATGTTTGTGGCGAACTGCATCTGGGTTTTCAATAAGTAGTTCGACTGTATCTCTAAATTCAAATTTTTTTCGATTTTTATTTAATTTTTCTATTTGGAGTTTCTTTTTATTTTCGAGTTTTTGTTTGATTATATTTAGATCAGGTATTTTATTATTTACTTCTGTTACCGAATGGATAGTGCTATTGTACTTTTCTGTGGCTAATAGAACTCGTTCTATTGGAGTTAGTTCCAACTTTTGAGTATCGAATATACGTAAATGTTCACAGAGAGTTCCATGAACTCTTTCGATAGGAGAATTACCAGTATGAGATCTGGGAGAAGTGAAGTGTACTTCAATATTCTCTTGTCGTAAAAATTCTTTCATATTAATACTATTGAATTCATTATCAAAAACTAAAACTCGTTAGGTTCGCTTGGGGTCTCGCTTAATTCGAATTTATATTTGTTTGGGTTTCGATCGTACTTCGCGGCGTTACATATGTCGCAATTATTTATATATTTGTGGGTGATTTCTTTCAATTTTGGAAAGAACAGAACATCTTTAATTTCATTATAGTTTTCGATAATTCCTCTATGATTAATTTCACAGTGAATTTTTTCTATATTTTTTAACGCTTCATCTTCATTTTCTAACCCGATAGCTATTTTTGTACATTTTACAAATTTAATTTTTTTATCATTGGAAAAGAGTTGGAGAAGTTTGTTTTGAAGTATATTGTATAAGATTTTGATTATAATAGCCAATTTTGTGGAAAGAAAATTAAAAATATATAATTGGCATACATCATTGTAGAATATAATTGTTTTGTGGAATAACCCCCATTATTTTAAATTACGAAAATTACACAGGAAATTTATAAAAGTTAAACCTAATCATTTAAAAATATAAACTACTTCAAAATAATATTTGCTTTTTAATAATTATCACCATCGGAGGACGTAAGCTGGTGTTTGGCGCTTTACATTCCTTACACGAATCGCAATGCGAAATGTAGGTACGTATATCGTTTCCCATTCTAGGCCAATACTAATATTGTTGTATTTTTTCTAGCAAAACTTACTTATATACTTATATTATACTTATAAGTATATAAGTATAATATATTAATGTGTTATTTCTTCTTCAACATTTTTCGGTATAAAAATAAATAAAATATACATTTTTTATATGGTACCAAAGAAAAAATTGATTGGTTGAGTTTGTATATGTTATTGTTTGTTTAAATCATGTTCTGTAGGAACAAGAAATAACATTTACATATAAAAAAGTTGACCTACTACAGAAAATAATCTAAATATCTATAGTTTTTAATGATCGTCGTAAAAATTTATATATGAAAGTATTTCTTTGAGGATTTTTTAAGTTTTGCCTGGGTTTCGATTATGAAATAATACTGTTCTGCTGATTTTTATTTTATATAGTCATAATGTAGCTGTATATACAATATAAATATTTTTGATTAATTCAAAAATGAACCTGTTTTGATTTTTCTCATTTTAATACATACTTATATTAATAGATTCAGATAATGATGGTGTAGGTATATGCAATAATTTGAAGAAATTTTTTTTCGCGTAATTTTTTATATAATCTATTTATGGTTGAATGAATATATCGATAAAAATTTAATTACTATAGAATTATAAATCTCTCTTGAATTAAAATACTTTTGTATACAATTTCGCTATACCTAGGTATTTTCATATTATGACTATTAATTATTACATTTTATACGCTTATACCTTTTTGCATAAATTATCCAACAGTTTTTATATTATAATATCAACCATTATAATATCAACCAGTAATATTTCGTATTAATGCACAAGTGAGTTTGTACAAAGGTGGCTTTGTAAACACATAAGAAAAAAGATGTTTATAAAAAAACAAATTAGATAATGTAATTTTTAAAGTTCAAGGTTATTGTCACATAACAATTTTCAAAAAAAAACCAAAACGAACTTTTATATATAAATAATTCTTTCTTCTTTATTCTGTGTTCTTAATTTGATATCAATTAGCCGGAACAAGTTATTGAATAATTTGAAAAATATTTAGGATAATTTAAAAGGTTGTAGAAATTTGTTGAAATTTGTGAAAATGAGTAAAACTGATAATAAAATTAAACAAATATAAATTAAAAATTTGTATCACTTATAGAACTTGAAAAATAATCCACGGGGAATTCAAATTAGTTCAGTAAGGAGTAAGCTATATACTTATATATCATTTAATCATATGAACATAATACATATACACTTATAGAAAAATGATACTGTCATTACTTTTTTATAAACTAGAAAATTGTCAGCTGTAGGCAAAAATCATACCAGTGAATTTATATTATTAAATATTAGTATAATAATCATATTTGTACTCTTAAAAAACTATCAGTTACTTTAAACCCGACAAAATAATTTTCAAAATATGTATACACCGTTTTAATATGAAAACCTTTATATGGAATATTATATTAATATTTTTACGAAATATGCGAATAATCTGAAAGACAAAAAAAATCATTACTACATACATTTGTTACAAAAACAATAAACTGAAAGTAGAAAATTACCCTCAAACATAAATATATATGGACATTTAAGCTTAATATACATATATATACATAATTCAATATTTGTATTCATGTTGAAGAAGAAAAACAAGTTTTGTATTGAAAAATATATTCCAATTCTATTCTATCATAATACATTTTATATAAATATTTTAAAATATATATTCTATAATCCAAATTATTTTTTAACTATAACCAATAGTTTTATATTAAAGTAAAATAATATCTTTAATTGTTTTTGGTATATATAATTTTTTTCATAATATTATAGATAATTTTTATGTACAATTTTTATAAAGCATAAAAAATTACTTTTTTCTCTAAAGTTAAAAGTTTTAATTTTTAAAAAAATTATTTACATTTAAAAAATTTATGTTTGTTATTGGATTCGAACTCACAACCTTGTCGTTGAAGAGCATCAATAATTTCACACTTATTAGTATATACGAGTATATTTTGTTCTTTTTTAAATTTGGAATTTTGGTGCAGGTACCTGTATTATTTGTGTACCACAATTTTTATTTTGCAATTTTTTTGTGTACCACAATTTTTATTTTGCAATTTTTTAAAAAATAATTTATTTAAAATTATACCATTTACAAAAATGAACAAAAATTTAATTATCATTGTGTCTAAAATAATGTACATAGGTTGTATATTTAATATTTCCAGTCTTAATTTGCCCATACATTTTTATTAAAATTAAATTTGTTTTGAGTTTTAAAATTCAATTTTTATATTATAATCATTAATCAATAATATTAGCATATATAAATTTTTTAATAAATTCATTTTTTATATAATAATTAAATTTTAAATAAAAATATTTAATTTTATAATAAAAAAAACACACATATCTAACATAATTTTTTTGCTTCAGCATATGAAGCTTTGTGAACTGTATGAAAAATTAAATAGAAACGGATTTTCTTTTTAAAATAAAAAATTATTGAATTTCAATGCATACGAATATTTTTTATTTAAATAGTAATTATTTAACATGGTACGATACAATCGGCATATTATTTGCAAATTTTTATAGATTTACTGACGAAGTCATTGACATTTAATTGTGACGTCTTATGACATTTTGGGATATATTCTTGTTAAAACTTGTTTTCTGTTTTTTTCTTCATCCGGGTTAAGATATTTTTATAATTATAAAAATTATAATTAAATTTATAATTTGGTATTCACACGGAAAAACTTTTTTGATTTTAAACATAAGTATATATAAACTTTTTTCTTTATTTTTTATTTATGTTTTCATAAAAATGTAAGTTTAAAATACAATGTAAGTTTAAGTTTTGCCTGTTTAATTCTATTATTCAAAAATAGAATTTTTTTTCAATCTCAATACCGATTTAATAATTTTATTTATAATTTATATTTACTCTTTTTCTTTTATTTTAATCTGATAAATCGATAAATTTTCTAATACAGTAAACACTCTCTAACTGAAAATTGTTTAGTCTGAAATTGTAGCCATGTGATTTCTAGACGCATATATATACTATATTTAATATTATAAATAGTTTTACTTAAATGGAAGTAACTGCAGTCGGAGTATAAATATATAAAAATCAAAAACATTGATTCCGTATACAGTAAATCTTCGAGAACTGCGTAATACTTTTTATTTTACAAAAAACTGTACAAAAAAAGGTTTACAAAAAAATGTATCTTAGCTTTTATGATTTTAGGGCGTCAAATGTAAAGTTTCTTAAATAAAATTTATAAAATTAAAAAATTGTTAATTATATCAAGGGTTTTTTTTCAAATGTTTTATTTTTTAGTTCATAAATTTTACACTTCATTTTTCTCAAATAAATAAAACAAAATTGAATTTATTTTTTTAAAAATAATTTTAACTTAATGGACCACTATTGGATCTCTCTAAATTAAGCTAGGTTTTTCATTGTTTTTGACAAGATTGATTTTATATTATATATATATATATGCATATTTTATATATTTTTTATTACATTTTTTATTATTTACAAATTGAAAAAATTTATTGAAAAATAATTCAGCTAGTACCTATTTCGTTTTTTTTTGCATCATATAAAATGATAAAATTATCTTGATTTAAGCTAATGTAAAAGAAAGGAAAAAAACTTATAAACTAATTTATGAAAGCAAAATTAAAAACCAAAATAATGAATATTTTTATATGTACACCTTAATTTTCCCCAACCTTATTAAGTAATTTTTCAAAACAAAACTATATTTTATTTATAAGAACTCAACGTGAAAGAGGAAAAGAAACTCAACACATAAAAGTATTATTATACATCGCCTTATATTCTGTTTAAACCACATATTTACTTGCTGATAAAATATTAATATAATATAATTCATCATAATTTCACAACAAAATAGATTAAAATTCTGTAATCAATTCTTCAAGATCAACTTCTTAAAAATATATTAGATATTATACATAACTTTCAATTCTAACTCATAAAATTTTATTCTTTGATTAAATTATCACATAGCTTTATAGCATAATGACGGTAAGAATACAAACAACAACAAAAAAATGCTAAAAGTTGCATCATATTTTTTCTTGATTAAAGTTAATGACTCCTGATTTGATAATGAACAAGTCAAATTATTAAACTTGAATAATTAAATTTATAATACAGGTTTAGAAATCGCATTTTTGTAGCAACATTTTTCAGCAATAATTATGCGAGAAAAATAATTTTTATATTCACAAAAATATTTTTTATATACAAAGCTATATTTTAAGACATATTTTAAGACACTCTAAAAATTCCCTTTATATGAATTAGTTTTAAAACCATAACTTAATTTTTAGTGGAATCCTGACTATAGATTCAGGTTATTGATTTAAATTAATTGAAGTTTTTATCACATTAAGCGCTTTATCATAAATAAATATGCTTCTTACGCAGTTTGCAATTTAACATGGTAAATATTTATCAAAATTAAAAATTCTTGTGACAATTTTTAAATTTTTTTAATAAACTAAAGTTATTTTTATATAAAAATATCATTTTGTGAATCCAAAACTTTTGTTTAACCTGTTTTGAATAATTTTTTAGAGCTTATTATTATAAAAGTTATCCATTATTGGTTGTATATCTGTATCATAAATAGGCAGAATTTATGACTATTAATTATATTAATTTTAAAATACATGGTATTATTGATTTGGGGCTGATGCATTGCAAGTTTCTGATTTCCTTAGTGATTTTTCATAAATAAGCTAAATTAATTATGCTATAAAAGCGTAATCATTGAAAAAAATATTGTTTGTGGTAAAAATTATCTTTTAGTAAAAATTTTAATAACCATAAAATAAAAATTTTAATATTTACGAGTATGTTGTTTCAGAAATCTTCAAGATCAATTACTTAGAAAAATATATTTAGCATTATGCTGGGAAAATTCTATATACTCTTTAAGCAGTGATATGAAGATAATCATTTGGTAAAATATATTGTTCTGTTCTCGCTTTACTATTGTTAGATGGAAGAGGAAATAATTAATTATGTATTTAACAAATAAAAACTAAAATTCAATTAAATTAAATCTGATTTATTTATCCATGAATTATGACTTGGTGAGAATCCAAGCAATTTAACAAAAACCTTATTATCTTTAATTTTTAAAATTCTTTCAACTAAATACACATATTTGTACTTAGCCCTTAATAATTCCTGTTCGTAAAAACCTCCTTCAATAGGATAACCTTGATAATCTTCTTATAAATATGTTGTTGGATTAGTAATTTGGATTTTTCTTATTTTAAATATCTCAGTTGTCCAATTTGGGGTATAACCTTTCTCGAAAACATGTTTAAACTTGCTTATCCGAACTGTCTCGCCAACTTTAAATTTAGATGGTGTAGCAATTTTAATGTGGTTATAAGCTGTAGACAATAAATCCTTTTCATCTTTTTTACTAATTTGAGCAGGTCTTTTCTTAATGGTTCTATGAGTGGTATGATTATAATCATTAACAAGCTTTTGAATAATATTTATCCATTTATAGTTTCCATTAAAACTAAATTCTTTCCACATTTTTTCCTTAATTGTACGATTGAAACGTTCAACAATGCTTTCAATGAGCTAAACGTTGAAACGTTCAACAATGCTTTCAATGAGCTAAACGTTGAATAATGATTAATGTTATATTTCGCCATTAAATTTTCAAAAGTTTTATTATAAAATTCTTTGCCATTATCAGTTTGTAGATTTTTGGTGTATCTCTTCGAAATAATGAAAATTGATTTAATAGCTGCAGTAACTTCATCACCAGTTTTATTTTTTATTGGAGTAGCCCATGAATATTTTGAAAATATATTAATAACGGTGAGCAAATATTTATAACCCTGGTTTTCTTTTGCATATGCACCCATCTCAACAAGATCAGCTTGCCAAAGATCATCAAAACCTTTAATGATAACACGACGTCTGTTAAATTTTTTTCTAGCTGCCTTATGTAACTCTTCAACAACCTGTTTCTTAGACATATTGTAGAAGAATAACAAGACCTATATTCTTGTGCTATTTATATAAAAACCCAACTCAAAATCATCACGGCAAAATGCCGTTAAATCTCAAAAGGAAAAAAAAAATGAATAATACAAAAATTATTTATTACACATATTTATTTATTTCGTTTTTATTTATATAATGATTCTTAAAACAAATTATTTTCTATTAACATTAGAGCTGAAAATTCTTAATTTTTTTTTTACTTATTTAAAGTAGTATTACGTATTTTTAATTAAAAACTCTTTTTGATATGTATATCAATTAATTAATATCCATTAAACTATAATGACCCCACGGTAAAGTTTCGTAAGTATTTTTTATTAAATATCTTTTTTTTCATTTAAACATTCAATATAATCACTAAAATATAATCTATTTTTCACAATATTTCTCTTTACACCCTTTGCTTTTTTTTGTCTGATCTTTATCTTCTACCCGAATAGCATACATTTTAGATCTTAAACCAACAAACTCTGTCATAACGCGACCGTTATTTTCATCTTTCATGAGTCCCAGTACCTTTTTATTCACGTGAGGAATGTTCCATATATTACTAACTGTATAGTCACTAGTATAGGTGTTACAATCACGTTTAATAGTTTTGTAGATATCGGAAGAGGTTATTTCATATATTAAAGTCTGTGTTAGTATAACAAACACAGCAATTTGAGCCATATTGGGGAAGCATGTAATTATAGTGAAACTCATAAATTTTTGTTTTAGCTAAATACAGAATGCACATACCCACATAAATTGGTTTATTAAAGAAAATTTCAGTTTTGTTTAGTTCTATGGCTACTGGGTTTTCATTAAAAATAGTTGAGGCTTTAAATTCTGGTTTAGAAATAAGAGCCTCAGCACCATATCTACCAGACCACTTCGTCACCAATTTTACAATGCTATGTTTGCGAACATTTTCCATTGTTTTACCAAATATCGCATTTATCATTAATTTAAAAAAAATTTTCTCAAAATCATTGTTTGCCGACGTTCGAAGTTTTATGTTTAAATCAATATAGTCTTTAAGCCACGGCGATTGGTTAAACTGGAGAATTCTATGAATTTTAGTTACCTTTTAAGCCATTATTAATAGCTTGTTTTAAATTACGGTAATGAATAATATATTTTGTTTTATTATATAGAGTAGCCATAAGCTTTTTTTGTTTAGATCTCTTTGCACTACAATGTTCTGGGCAAAACGGAAGATCTTTATGAAGATCATGAAGTTGTGTTGGATATTCCATATCAACTTCTATAATATACCCAATAGGTGAATCATCTCTCAAGTTTAAAACATTAAAGTTTTGCAAATCCTCTACCCACTTAAAAACAGCAGAATGGCATATATTGAGACATTGCCCAACCATATTGATTATTAATATAATTGTACATTAAAAATTTTGTGGGTTGGGAAGGATCATTATCTGACATGTACTCATTTATTGGTGTAGTATTTTTAATGTTCTCAACAAGATTTTAATAAAACACTTTAGAATTTAATATTTTTATAATATACTTTATTATAATATATAATAAACTTATAAGTACTGAAAGCTGTTTTCGCTTTGTCATTTTCATCAAGCTCGGTTTGATGGAAGCCACTGGCTAAATCCAGTGTTGAAAAATATTTCGATTCTCCCAACTGTCCAAGTATATCTTCTATATTTGGAAGTGGATAAGAATCTGGAATTGTGATTTCATTAACTTTCCTATAATCTACGACAACGCGCCATTTTTTGTTTCCGTTTTCATCGGGTTTTTTAGGAACGACTAGAAGTGGACTATTCCATGGACTATCACTATGTTCTACCACACCCTGTTTCAACATCTCATCTACCTGATTTTTTATCTCAGCTTTGTGCACCTCGGGTAACCGATATGGTCGCACATTGACTGGAGATTTTTCTGGCAAAATTTTTATTTGATGTTTTATCGCATTAGTAGTAGTAGTTAAACAGTCACCGTCTAAATGAAATATTTTATTGAATTTTCTACAGATTTCGAGTATACTAGTTTTTTCTTCGTTATTTAGATGATTTAAATTTAATTGCTTTTGAAGATTTTCAAGTCGATTTTCTATTATGTTTTCAGAAATATTTTCATTAAGATTATAAATATTATATTTTGATAATGGAGTAAATTGTATTTGCAATTGGTTATCAATTTCAACCTTGTGCTCATTTGAATTTACTACACTTAAATATACATAACCATTTTCAGGTTTGACTACTGTATTTGATATGTATAAGCCTTCAAAAGAATTTTGTTGAACAATGGCCAGTGATTCCTCATCAAAAGATACTGGTCCAAATTTAATTATACTTTCCGTGCGAGGAGCTATAGAAATTTGAATATTTTGGTTTAGAAAATTGATTGAAACTTCTTGTTTATTAAAAGTGAAAGTAGCTTTGTTTTTACCATAATCAATAAGTGCATTTGTTTTTGTAAGAAAATCTTCACCTATGATTCCGTCTTCCTTTATTGGAAAATTAGATGGAACAATGTGAAATAATATAGGAATATAAAAATTGTCTTGAATTTTAATGTTGAGTTTTGCAACTCCAAGAGTTTGTAAAGGTTCAGACGAAATACCTTTAATTTCAATTGACGAAATAAATACTTCAGTATAATCTTCTAATGAACTTACTTTTATCAAACTAACTCCAGCTCCTGGTTCCAGTTATTTGAAGACATAGGATACTTGAAAACGTTCGGTTTTTTATTTGGTTTACAAAAATTTGATTAGTTTCTGGTAGATTTAGATTTTCAATGGAATTTATTTTTTTCTGATCTTTTGAATTTGTATTTCTATATTTTGATTTAAATTTGGTTTTAGATTTAGATTTTGGATTTGAATTTGGATTTAGATTTGAATTTGGATTTAGATTTGAATTTGAATTTGGATTTAGATTTGAATTTGGATTTAGATTTGAATTTGGATTTTCATCTGTTAATTTTAGGCACCTTTTTTGATATCCTTGGCCTGGCTGCGGATGCCCGACGGACCTGGCCTTGAATAGTTTTCCGAATTGGTTTTAGTAGCCTGTTCAGATTGATTTTGATTTGAAGTTTCGTCAGCTCGTTTTTTATTATTATATTCTCTTTTCCTACAATCTGCTATTAAGTGACCCGGTTTTTTGCAATAATTACAAAATTTTTGAATATTATTTATTTGTTTAAACTGTGGTAAACTTTGAGAATTAGGTCTTTGAAAATTTGATGCTCTATTGTCTTGATTTCTATTAACATAATTTGGTCTTTGATAATTTGTAAATGGTTTTTTGTAATTAGAATTTGAATAAAAAATTGGTTTACTTTTAGAGTTATTTTCTTCGCAAATCGCAGCATTTATTGCTTCAACTAAATTTACGAATCTACTCGCTTTTATAATTAATTTCATTGGTTCTTTTAAACCATTTTGAAAAGAATTTAGGGCAGATTTTTCATTTAAATCTATTAAAGCTTTTGCTATTTCCGGTTTTTGTTCATTAGTACTAACTTTATTTAATAATGCTAGAATTTGTTCTAATCTTTGAGCAAATGTCCGAACATCTTCCGAATGAAATTGTTTACAATTATTTAACTCTAATTGTAATTGTTGAACCGACTTGGTACAAGAAAAATTTTGTTTTAAAACTTTCTTAATTTCTTCCCAAGTATTAGCATCATGATATTTTACAATATCATACGCTTCACCGCCTAATTTTGTTTTTATGATATAAACTAGAAACTTTTGATCTTCATTTTTTGTGATATTTTCAATAAACATTTCAATAGTATTTATAAATTTGTCTAAAGTTTTATGGTCACCAGAAAATTCTGGTATTAGCTTAATAGCATGATCAACATTTAAACTTGCCATTTTTTCTATATTTTCTTCAATTATATTTTCTACAGTACTATTTTCTAAATTTTGTTCAATATTATCTTCAGAATTTTCTTCCAAATCAGAGTTATATTCGTCTGATTCAGGATCTGTGTTTTGCAAATTTTTAGGAATTTTTTTACCTCCTCTTAAGCTAATATTTATGTCAAATTTATTTTCACCTGACATAAATACCTACAACACTAGTACAATTATGCGTGATCAAATAAAATTGCGTAGAAATTATATATAATATCAACAACAAAAATGGTTTTTTTTTTTTAACAATATTATTTCAAATAAATTAAATTATGTTTGATATAGTTTTCTTTTTATTATTATATATGATATAAAATGATATAAGAATAACTCACTTTGATTTTATCATTATTGATTTTATCAAATATAAGGATGATCTGAATATTAAGATGGTCTTGATGTTTGATGATTTTGTTGATTATGATGATCTTGATGTTTGATGATTTTGTTGATTATGATGATCTTGATGTTTGATGATTTTGTTGTATATGTTGATCTTGTTGTTGATGATTTTGATATCTGTGATGATCTTGTTGAAAAACACTGAGCCGCAAAAGTTTCGAAATTCACTTGTATATTAATGTTTGTTTCACTTTTTTTTTTGATATTATATTTATATATAT
Organism: Empis stercorea; assembly: GCA_949752835.1. Taxonomy (NCBI): domain Eukaryota; kingdom Metazoa; phylum Arthropoda; class Insecta; order Diptera; family Empididae; genus Empis; species Empis stercorea. Next base: position 21,028,744 of record OX457089.1, on the reverse strand, counting down.
ATATAAATTAAATAAGTTTGTGTAATTTTTTTTTTTTGATTTTGTATTATTATGGTATATATTTTTTTTAAAAATATACCCCACACCTGACACCAATGTAGTATTTTTAATGTTCTCAACAAGATTTTAATAAAACACTTTAGAATTTAATATTTTTATAATATACTTTATTATAATATATAATAAACTTATAACTAATTATTACTGTTTTGAATACAAGTATTAGCTCGGTTGAAGATTCTTTTACTACTGCTTTTTACTCAGTTCATTTTCATTGATTAAACTTATTCATTTTTCTAATCTAAATGTGCTTCGCTTTCATTTATGATAATTTGAAAAGAAGCACATAGTAATTAAAGAACAATTGCAATAATTTATTTATTGAACGGATGTGTAATTCGATATAGACCACACATGCTTATTGATTTCGTGAGAATTTTGATAGCAAAATAATATTTAATTATTAATGATATATAATACTAATTAACCGAGTTCATAGGAGTTCAGGGACACTACATTGGCTTTGGAATAGCGTTTTGTGCATTGACTAAGACCTCCCCGAATACCTCATTCAACGAACATAATCATATCTATATCTGTCAATAACTCCAGCTTTATATTTGTATGTTTAAACATTGCATCCCATGTATAACCTGGAAGTGTAAAATAATGTGCGGGATCTAGTCCATATGTTTGGTGACAACTAGCACGAAATTGTTCAAATACGTCCGCAAGAAGTAAAACGTCTATCTTTAAATATAAATCTGAATATTCGCCTAAATTTTGCATTCGAAATTCATCCCAAATTTTATGTGCATGTGAATAATCTTCTTCACTTATTTGCATGTCGTTTAATTTATTGTAAAATTTATTAATAGATGGTAAAGAATTTTCTGAAAATCTGCTTAAAGCATCGAAGTGGTCATAAGGATATACACCTTTTCGAGTTACCAAATTAAATTGATCTTCAGATAAATTTTGAAATTCTGATTTTAGAATTGGAAACGAAATTAGAAAAGATGATAAAGTATCAAGACCACTACTCATAAAACGGTATGAGTCAATAAACCTAAATTTAAGAAGATTCCCATCTAAATGTTTAGTAAATGAAATATATCTTTCTTTATTGATTGGTAATAATAATATTCTACCTTCTAAATCTGATGCTAAATTCTTAATAATAAAATGTGAATCATATCCACTTAAATTGTGAAATATAATTGGAACTGTATAACTATCTTGATAATTAATATTACAACCCTCATGTGCTGGACCTCGGTACTTGCCCGTTAAGTGAAGTGATCACGCACCTTTTTATCATTTTCATTAAATTGTTTTTCACATATATGACAAAGTCTTCCGGTATTAAACTGTAGATTTTGGTTTTGTGTTAGCTGTTCCATTGGTAGATCACAAAGAAAAACTGTTTCTACATCTTCAGCAAACTGTAATAATTCAGGAGTTAACCATTCTATACAGTCCTCACCACGATAGGATTTATAAAACGATAAAGTGGGGTCATATGAACATTTTACATAATAACCTATATTACATGGAATATGATTTTGATACTTGTTTCCATCACTTATTTGTTGTAAAAAACACTCCAAATCAGCATAAATAATGAATAGTGCTTCAACCTTATTTTTATGATTCTTTTGTTTAATTGTCATTGGAAATTGAATGTTAGTTAAGTTGAGAACATTTGCATAGTGTGGATATTTTGTAATACGTTTAGGATCTTTGTCAACAGGATGTATAGCTGATAATACAGCCCACGCGAAACAAGCATCATCATTATTTTTTACAATAATACATGCCTCTTTTTTTTAATTTCTTCTGGCAGTTCAATGAATGATGATCCCAACTGTGGTGTAAATTTATTTATATTAACACCTAAATTAATAATAGCAGATAAAGCCCAACCACTATCTTTTTCCTGAAATTCTTCCAAATCTCTTAGTATAGGCTTCTTCACGTGATCCAAAAACCACTCATTAATATTTGTGTTTTTATATATAGGAATATTTTTTGTATTCATGTATTTTAATTTAAATACCTCTTCGTTGTTTTTCATAACTTTAAACTCCCCACAAAAAACAGTGTTGACTTTAATGCACTCTTCTTTTTTGAGAATATTATTAATGCGGCGGCAGAAAAGGTCTGTGCCATCATCCAAAAAATCTTTAGGCTCTTTATGAAAAAGATTGACAATCACACCTGTGCGAATACGGTTTTTAAAAGCTGATTCAATATCCTCCCATTTGACACGGTTGCTACTGTAATTGGCTCGGTTAGGATGTAGGTTTTTATAACCTAACCCCATTTGTATTCTTAGATGCTTTAATTGAGTTCGACAGCTCTGCAAGAACGATATATCACTACATATTTGGCTTCTTTCACTTGTGTTACTCGATGCTTTTAGCATCACACGTAAATTTCTCAAACCTCTAGAGCATTCCTTAACATTTTCTTCTACTTTATCTTTATTTTTATCATTATCAACTATATTTTGACTCTTTCAACAATTTCCTTCGCTTGTTTATTCATTATATTTTTATTATTTTAAATACTCTTAACTTAATTTATTTTTATATAATATAGTATAGTAGCTTTATATATATGTTTTATAATTGTCACTTGATTTTTTTTTATTTTTTTTAGTTGGTAGAATGTTAGAATTAGAATTTTTATTACATATATTTTTTAAAATAGCATGTATATTTAAACTTCACTTTTAACAAATATATAATAATGTGTGTGTGTACGAACCAATATGTAATAAAAATACACATATATATATATATATATATTTAAATTTCGCTTTTAAGAACTATGTAACAATTTGTGTGCACAAACCAACAATTAGTTTATAACTAAATCTGATTGATCTGTATATCACATTATATAGCATCCATGAGAATCTGCAGGAACATCCATAAATAAATATATAATTTAAAATAATAATAAAATATAAACGATATCTAAAAGAATGAATAATAAAATACATACTGAAAAATGACGAGTTTCATTACGTTTAACTAATTTTCCAAATAAAGTGCAAGTTATATTTTTCAATAATAAATATTTATTTACTTTCTGAAGGTCGATGATTTTAAACAAAACAAGAAATACTAACATTAACATAATTTTGTAAATAGTAATCAACGTTTCACATTTATATATTTATATTTATTATATATTTATTATATCACTACATTTACAAAATGTGGACAAAGAGTAAAAATACAAATTAGTTTATCAAAAATATTTTGAAACAATTATGATACAATTAGCAAGAACTTGAAAATATTCATATAAAGAGATTCTTCTTTATGATTAGTTAAGCTTATATCAAGCACAATTTTTAAAAAAGGCATGAAATCGATGAAAAATAATATGTTGTAATTTTAAAGTTAACAAAACTATTGATAATTTTTACTATTTTCGTTATTATGATTTAATGAAATCCGTTTTAATGTATTATATTAAAATTTTGAAATTTGATATACTCGTTTTGAAATAGTTATATTTAGAAAATATTACCAATTCTTGATTTCATATGGCCGAGTTTTATTAATTTTAAATTGCAATGCAGATTTTATTTACAAAAATAACCACTAAAAATATTTTAAAATTTTAAAAAACAATGCATAAATTAAAATTAAATTAATTAAAGAAAATTGAAATCAAATGAAATAAATTTAAATTAGCCTTTTACATATAATATTTGGAAAAAGAAGAAATATCAAATGTAAATGGAAAGAATGTTTGTATTACCACAATATATAAATAAACCTAAATATTGGAAACATAATTTAAATATGAAACTTTTATAATGACTACCCAAACTGGAAATCTTTTTAAAGCAATTTTTGTTTTTGATGTTTTTGATTTTTTTTTATAGAGAAAAATGCAGAAGAAGAAAAAAATGTTGAAGAAGAAATAACACATTAATATATTATACTTATATATTTGCTGATAAAATTATTATATCAGTTTATATTAAAAAATTTTATAATAATAAACGGTTGAAAGAGGAATTTCAAATAACTAATGTACCATTGACCCTTTTCGGCAGATGAATGTTAAGAATGTTTTTTTCGTTACGTTTTACCTTGAAATAAAGTGTTATATTTTTTCAATAATAAATGTTTATTTACCTTCTGCAGATTGATGACACTAAAGAAAACATGAAATATAACTTAATAGCGCAATTAGTAATCATCGTCTCGAATTTTTATTATTAAACTTGCTTTAAAATATATCAAAAATTCAAAAATTAAGTTTTAGGTAAATATCAGTATTTTAATATAAATTATTGAATAAATCTATTAGTAAAATTTTACATTTTTTTTTCCTTTTATCATTTTATAATTCCATTGAATAAAAATTAATACCTGCAATAGTCAGAGAAAAGGTCTACATCCAGTAAAAATTAAATATTGATAGATTAAGAATTTTAAAGCATTGGTAATACTTTTTCCTACGAATAAGAAATATATGGAAGTGGCATAAATGTTCCCTCTCTTTTTAACACATTAAAATTTTAATATATTGAAAAATTGTTTATGAAGCCACGATTTTGGTAGTTCTCTTTCCTTTTGCTCGCCGAAGTGTCAAATTAATAATATGAAAAATATTATAACAGCTGATTTTAGATTTACAGGGCTGGCTTATTTTTTTAAGTTTAAGAGTCTCAATATAAATTAACAATATTAACTAGCTAAACAAATTACTCTATTTTACTTTCCATTTGTATAATTATCGTTGCGCGACCTAAAATATTCCTTAGGATGATCTTTACTTGTATTTTTCAAAAAAAAAAAAATTATCTCCTTAAAAATTGATGCCCGAATTAAAAAAAAACTAATCCGCCCCTAATTTCTCATTTTTATATTTTGACAATTCGGCTAGCAAAAAAAGAGACAACTATACCCGGCGTGGCTTCAATTTTTTATATTTATGCCCTATCCATATATCTTCTATATCGTTGACTTTTTCAGTAAATGCGTCATGGTGTTGAGAATATCAATCACAAAGCAACGACGTGAAACATTACCACAAAAAGATTATATTCTTTACAACAAAAACTTATATATTCCTATTCAAAGTGATAAAGTTGATAACCTCCAAAACTTACGCTACACATTTACTTTACTTAAAATTAGTTCAGTAGTAGTTAAAGTAAAAACCTTTAATCATTCTATAGTATAAAGTACATAATTTTCTCTTGGAATATGCGTTTTGTTGTTAATATAATTTATTGAATGGGCAATGAGGTCACATTAAATCAGAACCTGTTATTAATAATTTTATATGTATATTTTCTTGTTGATTATGCAAAATATTTTCACAACTTATTGTCTTATTTATAAAATTGGTGCGACTTTTATTATTGCTACACATATAAATAAAAAAATATGTGTGATATCTTAACATATAAATAAAAAGAATTCATGTAAATAAAAAGAAATATATATGTATGTATATGTGATATGTATCTAAATATTATGTAAAGTAAGTCTTTTGTCAATGCTTTTGCGTCAGAGAGTTTATGTGTATTAAGATTTTAAAGCTTTAACATGCGTTATAACCAGTGCTGTCGTTTTGAAAATTTCGAAGGGAGGAATTTGTTTCCATTGAGCGGAGGATTTTGTGCTATAAGGGAGGAATTTTTCAAAACACCTTAAAAATGTTTGTTTTTATAAAAAAATTTTTATTCGGTATTATATGTTTTATTAAACATATTTAATAAAAAAAAATACTACTTTTATTGACAGCTTAAAAATTTAATTCAAATATAATTAATTATCTTATCCAGACCAATTTTAATTATTACATTAAGGTCATTAAAAAAGTTAAGACTTTTAATGAGTTATTTTATTAACATTATTTATTAATATTTAAGTTTACTTTTCACCTTTCTGCTATTAAATCAAATTTCAAACCACAAAATAAATTATTGAAATGAAATTGTTTTTGAATTTTGTTTTTGAATTTTGACAGCAACCACCACACTGATCATCACTGATCATATTACAGTAAAAGCCCTTTAATTCGGAATGGTCGGGGGGAAAGTTTTTCCGAATTAACGAATTTTCCGAATTCCGAATTAAAGGGCTTTTACTGAACACATAAACAGAACCAAAAATAACCCGAGAGTTTATGTTTATATAGTAGTAGATTGAAGAAAAAGAATAAAAAATTAAAGGGAAAAAAATGGGAGGAATTTTTCCGATTGAGGAGGAAAGGAGGATTGACATTTGAGCGGAGTACAAATACTCCGATCGGAGTACCTTCGACAGCACTGGTTATAACATATTTTTCTCTGAGCAAAGGTGAAACATCCAAAACCTGAATACTATGGTGATTTAATTTAGCCATTTGGGGTACAAAAAAAATATAAAAGATAATTGAAGTAATAGCTAAGTGACACATATTTTTTGCACCAGGATCGAAAGGGAGTATAAGTATAAATAAGTGGAAGATGTAAACATTATTGTAATAAATTTATTGAAGATTTTATGATTGCATTACTTATTTACGTTGACTGCATATGCGAGGAGAGAGCTTTTATGAATATTGTCCTCATGTGTGTATGTGTGTGTGTGTATGTGTGTAAGATGCTATCAGAGAGCTTCGAAAAATTGATGCGGCATGCATCTGCGGCTTATGTTTGTGTATTAAATACTATCAAAGGGCATTTAGAGCCGGTTGCGGCTTATGTATGTGTGTGTCATATGTGTATAAGATGATATCAAAGATCATTTAGAGCTTTTATGCACTAATTTAGATAAAACAGTTTGTGTGTTTGTGCTTCCGTGCTTCTATGTTAAGATATACATAGATTTATGGACAACGGCAACCGTTAAAAAGTAATTTTAGACCACCCTTTAAAAATACACGTAAAATTGCGCCCGAACTCCTATAGCTTATCTACTTCTATGAGTTTTTTTTAAATAAAATAAAAGAAATAAATTGAAAATTTTGAGTTAGTTTTTTTTTTAAATTAATTATTATATTTTGTTGCACCATTAAATTCAATTTATTAATTTTTTTTTAAAATATACATACAAAATTAATAATTATTTAAAACAAAAATACATTTGTGTTCTTATTTATTTATATATATATATATATATATTTTTGTGTTGGTGGATTGTGCAGGTACGTCGGTACATCGTTGGGAGTGCTGAGTCTCTGTTGGTTTTTTTTCTGTTGGCATTTTTTTGTGTATTCCTGAATTTTTGTATATTCGACATGACAGAATAAGTAGGTGCAGATGAGTGATCCGGAGTAGCAGAATTCCTTCTAGTTGTCCTTTTCCTTTTCCCTGTCCATGTTCTTCTGCGGTCCATCATTGATTATGACGTAATCAATGTGTTGGATTCAAGAGAACATGTGTTGGTGATATGGTGGTTAGTAGGATCATTGGTCGACCCACACCCCACAGACAAGGAGGAAATCCCAATGATCCTGGGAGCTGGAAGTAACAAAAAAGAAAATTGGTTTTTTTTGTTTAGAAAAAAAATTAATTTTGGTCTTGCTTATAATAGTGATTGTGACTAGGTCACTCAGACCTGGCGCCCAACGCTTTCAGCTACCGAACCCTTCTCTTCCGAACTTATCTTCAGTTAACAAATCAAAAAAAATTGATTACATTACAGCTTGGTTTTCCTGTTGTATACCCCTCTCTATGGTAGTTATCTCTATTTTTATTGTGGAAGTGGTTTGGTGTCCTTGAAGGGGGATCTCTTATTGTCCTGTTGCGTTCTTCGCCACTATCTATTTTTATTAGGAGTTTTTTCAATAAGGTAGATATATCGCTGTCCATCACCCCTGATCGTTTCTCTGATGAGTTACCAATAGCGTAATCTTCCCTCGCGTAATCCCTTGCCTTTTGTACTGCTACTTTTAAGCTGGAACAGTTTTGTGATCTCACATAATTTTTCAAGGATTCCGAATGTAAACCCCGTATGAAAGTTCGTTTCGCAACCTTCATCATTTCTTCCGTTAGTACCCTTCCTTCTCCTGGGTAGGTATTTTCGACCATTATTGTATAGGCCTCAAGTTTTTGTAATAGCCTATTTCCAAAATTTTCTACTCCCTCATCCGGCCCTTGGTAACACTCCTCCACTTCCCTAGCTAATTGGAGAAGATCCTTATAAGGAAGGAAGTAGTTACTCAAAATGCTTTTGAATTCATCAAAATCAGTTATGTTTTTATTTTGGAAAAGCGCATTTGCTTTTCCCCTTATTTTGCTTCTCACTAAATTTGTCAGAATAAATGCCCTTCATGTATCTTCCGTAATATAGTAAGCTTCCTCAGCTAAAGTTAGGAAATTTTGTAAGTCTAGCGCAGGATTGTCCCCTGTTCCAGAAAATATTGGGACATGTGCCAAAAAAGTTTTGAACGTTTCAGTGACTGACAACATTCCGTCACTAAAAGACATATTTACCGTTTGATGAAAACCTTCGTTTCCTTGTCCTAACATTATGGTATTATTTTGACGTAAAGGTGGTGTAGGGATTTTGGAAAAGGTTCATAGACCCTTTGTGGAAAATCATATATGTGTGGTTCTCTTATTGGGGGTGCCTTAGCGCCACGTAATATTTGTTGGCCAAAAGTGATTTGGTCATTAACATTTGATTTTACCCGTTCTTTATTTGCGGTACTACCTAACAAATTTCCCTCATGTCAGATTTGTCCTCTTCTTCTAAAATATTTAAACTGGGCCTTGGGTAAGTTTTCTTTGACATAAGTACCCTGAAACTACTTGTTTTTGGTACCGCATCTCCTACGGCGCCGTATTGTTCGTCAAAGATTGACCCCTGTAAGGGCGTTGATAACATAATTCAATTATTGCTTGAATCCGTAGTAGAGTTATTTTTGGGCTTGTGTTGGTAAATGAAAAACTCTCAATTTTTTTTGAGAATTTTCTAATACTTTTTTCCATTAACTAGCCAAATAGAAAAAAAAATTATTTCCCTTTAAAATTTAGATCTAAAGATCCAAAACAGAACAAATTGTATGAAAAAAAACGATTTATAATTTTATTTTCATTTTATTTATACACTCTAAATAACATAATAAAAGTTTATTTATACAAAAAAAATACAATTTCTTTACTTATTCCTTTAACAAGAAGAGTTTTATTACAAACTATGTAATTGTATGGTCTTTTCTCAAATTTGGGATAAGTAGTATTGTGCCAGTTATGTATACAATTATTGCATACTTTACCGTGCTTTGTATTATGTATTGTCCCTACAGTATAAAAAATTACCGGCATTACTTTGACTATTATATATAAAAAAACGACAAGAAAACGGTATATTAAAATTGAAAATGGATATACTTAAAGTATGTATTTTTTTTTACCCTTCTATTTTTATTTTATTGAAAAAATAAATAAATTATATTTGCAATGAAACTAAACTATTTAAAATCTACTAACAGTAAAACAATTAAAAAAAAAAATCTACTACTATGACTTGTATTTTGATACCAAAAAAAAAATATTTTACACAAACAAAATAATATACAATTTAAAACGGAAAACTACGCAAAATTGCGTCGTGTTTGTCCCTTATTCGCTTCACACGAAGTACAAGGGTGTTTATTTGTATTATTTTTTTTGTGTTTCGTTGTATTTTGACGTACTCGTACTCGTTGTAGGCTGCTTTATAAAATTGCTGTCTGCTGGATTTTTAAAACTGCCTTTTTTGTTCTTCTTTTGGTCTTAGTCCGTGAAAAAATTCTGATTTTTTCCCCCAAATAAATTCAAATAGTCGTCCAAAAAATTATATTGGTTCTACCAAGAAACGTAGTACTTGCAATTAAAATTAGATATCGAGAACGAACGCAAACGCACAGAAAAAGAACGACAAGGAATAATCAAAGAAAGATGGCATGTAGGAACACTAGGTTTCACTACTTCCATATGTATAATATTGGCTATTATAATCATATTGCGAATATGTCTAAAAAATCGAAAGAAGAAAACAGGGACGAACATTGAAATAAACTTGACGAAATCACAAGGCAACAAGCCGGAAATCCAAAATTTCCAACAAACAAATAAAAACGAAACAATAAAACCTCACCTACCACCTCACAGAGCACTAGAACTCCCTACTAATAAAATAAAACTTCCACATAATTCAAAAAATTCTAAATCTGAACCTAGAAAACTACCTGCTCTAACTTTTAGGGAATAATAATTAAATAGCCAATTACAGTTAAAATGCGAAATAAAGATTTATAAAATATATGTACATGAGGGTATACAAAAAATATATTAAATAAAAAAAAAACGTAATCAATGAAAATGGATGTATTTAATGGATATACTCGTATTTAAAGTAGAGGAAATAATAAAATAAAATTTTATTTAATAATTTAGAAAATTACATAATATGTGCTAAAAATTTAATATGGGAATTGTAATATATAAAATAAGGTATACATTTTTTTTTTTATAAATAATTTGTATAATTTAAAAAAAAAAAAAAAAAAATATATTAAATTAAAAAAAAGAAAAAAAAATTTATAAGGTATACATACAATTTGTAAAATTGTAAAAAAGGATAATAATAAGTAAAATTAAAATTTGAAAATAAATTAATTGAAAAATTGTAATTATTGAAAAATTATAAAAAAAGGATAATAAATTGTAATGAATGAAAAATAAATAAATTGTTAAAGGGAATTCAAAAATAGTAATAAATTTGTAACTATTAAAGAAAATGTTTTGTATCTAATATAATACTTAAAAATATTAAAAGAAATTATGAAAATTGAGTTAAGGTTAAAAGAATTAAAGAAAAAAAAAGACAATGAATTGTAAAATGATTAAAATTGAAATGTAGAATTGCGATATAAAATTATTAATATGAAACGTAACATGGTTATGAAAATTGAATTAAAACAATTATCGAAATTAAATGCAAAATTGTTGTAAAAGGGAATTGAAAAGTTATTTAAAAGAAGTATAGAAATTAAATTGAAAATATTGAAACAATTATTAAAATGTAAAAAAAAAATGTTTTAGGGAAACGACCGAGCCTAATCTCCTAAAGATAGGTGAAATTTCTTAACAAATGGTTAAGAGTGCATAATTTGGTATTTAAAACAAAATGTGAAAAGAAAGTATATAAATTAAAATGAATACAAAAGAAGAAACTTATAAATGATTTGGATTGTATAAAATTAGAGAAAAATTGATATATAAAAGGTATATATAAAATTATACCAATTTCAAAAATTTTTGTAATTAAATATTGAAAAAAAAAATTGAAAAAAAAATTTATAAAAAAAAAAAATTTTAAAAAATGTATAACAAAAGCTGAATAAATTGAGAATTTCTGAATTACCATATATCTAAAAAAAAAATGTATCCATTTCTTTTACTTCAAAATGGGAGGTGTTGTGGAATAAAACACGCCGTCCCTGTATTTTTGTTATATTTGTTATATGAACCCAAAATATTTTGCATTACGCATTGCGCAATAATATTAAATATATTATTTATATTAATTAACTAAGTCATAAAGTTAATAACTTAGCAAATAATAAATAATGCTTAGTGCGCATTTATGCAATGTATGCAATTTTGGGTAACAACAAATACAAATAATAATAATTATTAATGAATATGATTTCACAATATAATTAATTGTTGAATCAAAGTTCATTTACATTTTTAATGAATATGATTTCACAATATAATTAATTGTATTATTATTGAATCAAAGTTCATTTACAACAAATACAAATAATAATAATTATTAATGAATACGATTTCGTAATATAATTAATTGTATTACTATTGAATTAAAGTTCATTTACATTTTTATGTAAACAAAAAAGCTGAGAAGTAAAAAAGTGTGTATAAATAATGCGGGTTTTCTGGTAATTCGGAGAGTCGAAATTTATTCAGCTTACAGTTAACAGCTTTCAGAATTAAAGGTTCTGTACAAGGCTGAATTGTTTAACTTATAAGTTTTGAATAAATAAATTAAAGACTTGAAAAAGGAAAATCTTGAGTTTAATTTAAATAATTAAAAGATTTACGCTCCTTTAATATTTATGTAATATATATATAATACTGGCGAAGGCCAAACATATATATTATATAAAATATTATAAAACACACCTATCGATTGTCGTGCCAGCATTTGTGTAACGGTGTCTTGTAACAAACCAACATCTTCTTGAACATATTTATTATTTAAATTTTGTGAAAAATTACTCAAGGGTCGAGGAGCGCCAGAAAAAAGCCCGAATCGTGACGTCCCGTCTTACCAATGTTTTTTTCTGAAAAAAAAACTTTTATATTTTTTGAGTGTATGCGTTTGTAATACATTATTTGATGTTTTTATAGGAATGCGGCGTTGCCATATAATGTATATGTTATTATTATTAGATACGTGTGATGATAAAATTATCCAACAAATTTTGCTTTTTGGAAACGAGTTGATAATATAATATATGTAATATATCTATTATTGCTTGACCAGAATTTGTGGGTAACGAATTCATTTTACTTTCCCTTTATTGAATTTACAATTATTTTATATAATTATAATATGTATAAATAGTATATAATATTATCTGATCAGATATTGTAATATTATATACTAAATAGTTATATACTTATATCTATATATATATTTATATAATATAAAATTAAAATATAATATATATACATATATATAGATATATAGATATCATTCAATTATATATATATATATATATATATATATATATATATATATATATTATATAAAATAATTGTAGATTCTATAAAGAGAAAGTAAAATGAATTACGTTACCCATCAATATCTGATCAGATATATTCTATTGGGGGATCAGATATATTGTATTGGAGGTTATTCTACAAAAGGGCGTATTTGAATGAAATACGGTCGTATTTCATTTTTTTTAATGAAATATCAATATATTATCCTGGATGAAATTATGAATGGCCATATTTTCATCTGGGATTTTCTCTGGTACCTCTGGATAGATTGTGCTGATATCTAGGAAACACATTCAAATTAGCGGTCCGGATGAAATGCTGAATGGCCATATTTTCATCTCGGATTTTCTCTGGCACCCTTGGATGGATTACTCTCATATTTGGTAAACACACTCATTATAATGGTCTGGATGAAATGATGAGTAGCCATATTTTCATCTGGGATTTTCTCTGGCACCCTTGGATGGATTTATATTGCATCTGGTTCTCAATAAATCAAGCTTTTATATTGCATCTGGTTCTCAATAAATCAAGCTTTCCAAAATTATATTGCATCTGGTTCTCAATAAATCAAGCTTTCCAAAGAGTTGTCTATCATATACCTGAGTGTACATTAACCATGTGAAATAACTGGTTTTTATTGTTTACACCGGAAGGACAGACGGACGGACAGACGGACAAAAGCGTTAGCATAAGTGATTTTTTTTTTTAAAAAAAGCCCTAAAAATTAGAATTGCAAATAAAAAATAATTTAAAACACACACAAACAAAAAAAGAGCTTTCATTGACAATAAAACTTTTTTAAAATTGACTTCAGCGCTCAAAGTTCCCTATCAGAGACTAGCTACACTAAAATTCACACATTTTCTTCCAACAATTTTTTGAAAAAAAGAGGTGATAACAAATATCAAAAATGTAAAACATACATCCGTGAAAAATATCTTTAATCTTTATTTTGTAGAAAAAAAAATATCAAAATATGTAAGGGTTTACTCATAAAATGGGCAATAAAATGGTCCACTTTCAGGTGCGGGGACAGGTATATGGGGGGGGGAAATTAAAAAAGTAAAACACCTATCCGTGAAATTAATATATTCTTGATATGTTATAAAAATTTCGTGGAAGAAAATGTTCACTGGTTTTGTATAAAATGGGCAAAACAATTCCTCTATAAAATACTAAATTGCGCTCCTCGAGCCTTAATGCATCATCATTTTGATTTAAAATTTTACTTTTATTTTTCGTAGATTGCTCTACCCAATATTTAACATCATTTGATTTACAGTATTTTTTAAATTCAAATTCAGATTTAGAATTTTCTTTTTCAATTTCAATTGCTGTTTTAATTGTTTTTTTTTTTTACTTTTTAAAATTTCAACAGTTGCTTTTAAAAAATTTTAATTTCGTTGAAGCTTTCGTTTTTTATTCAAACATTCTTAAATTTGAATCTCTTGTTGTTGTAAATCTAAATTGTTATTTTTTTTATTACAGCTAGTTGTTCAGCAATTTGTTCGTTTCTATTTACTTTATTATTTATTTGCACTTGAATGTTTAGATTATCATCATCAATATCCTTAATTTGTTTACGTAGTGTTATTTCTGTTTGTAATGATGACTGTTGTGAACTTTTAGATTTTGCGCTATGAACACTGTCAGAATCCTCGACTTCAACGGGAATTGTTAAATATTGTACAATTTTTCTCGCTAATATATTTTTTGATTTACAATCATTGTCGATTTGGATTCCTAAAATTTCACAAACATGTCGCAACCCGTCTACGCTCACAGAATTTTGCACGTAATTTAAATTTTGTGCGACGGCGTTATTTTCAAAACCAGGGAATAATGTTATTTTTTCTTTTATTTCAGTAACATGACAATTTTCTCTAAACATTATTTGATGTAATTCATTTAATTGTACAGATGCCATAGTATTAATTTTTGTTAATATGAAACGAATATGATAGTTCCAAAACTTGGTAGCCATCTTGTCTTCTCAAAAATAAACTTTAATTTTTATATATTTCCAAGCACGAATTTAAATCTTTATCGAAGACCACAATGTTAATTTGTTTATTTAACCTCATTAACATGAATAATAAAAGCCAGATTTGCTTTTTAATAATTATAATATTTCCTATAATTAAAACTATTTTCACTTTTACAAAATTAAAACTGTTCCTCTTTATTCAAAAAAATAACAACGACTCTTCTTTTTAACAATTCGAAAACTACAAAAAATCAAATCTTTTTGCATTAGTATTGCCAGTATAATAAAATAAAATAAAATAAAATAAAATGTTTCAGGTAGATGTCGCTTCGGTAGTTACAATATTTATTAAGGCTCGAGGAGCGCAATTTAGTGTTTTATAGAGGATGTGACACCCAGAAAATTCTAAAAATTAAAAAATATTAAATTGGTAATATAATAAAGATATATAGAAAAATACTTCCTCTGCGTGAGCCGGTCTGTCAAGTGTGTCAAGTGTGTTATTGTTTTATTGTTTAGTTGTATCGTTCAGGTGATGGGGTCATAGTTTGTAGTTTAGTTGTAGTTATCGTTAAGTTTTAATTTGTGGTGTCACGGATAGATGTCGTAGTGGTGGTGAATTTTTGATTTTCTTCTTTTTCGAAAATGAAAAAAAAAAATAAAGGATGATCTTGGTTTGACCTCGGGTCAAATCAAGGGTATGATCAGATGATCGCAGAAAAAGAAAAAGTTAAAAAATCGGGGAGTCGGATGTTGATCGCCGCGCTGGACACCGGGTTGAAATGTTTTGACTTTTTTTTTTTTGTGTTAGTTTTTTTTTATCAGTTTTTTTTAAACAATTTTATTAAGTATTAATAAGAAAATGGTATATGTGGTGAAATAGAAATATTAAAAGACAGAAATGAAGAATTAAAAATAGATTAGAGAGGTGTTTAAATTTAAATTATAAAAAAAAAAATATTTGAGAAAAAAAAAACAAAATATGCGGAAAAAAAAAATTCTTAAAAAGGAAACATATAAGAAAATCTATAAAAGAAATTTAATTTATAAAAAAAAAAAAAAAATTGAAAATTAAACACTTTAAATAATAATTATGGTGTCCAGCGCGCGCGTAATTCGTATTGTAACTTGTTCCTGTTTTGTTGGTGTGTCCTGTGTTCCTGCGTCGAGTCCTGGTTCCAGAGTAGTCGAGTCCTCGTCAGCAGTTCTGTCTGAAAGGAGAATATTCGAGAGAATTCCTATTTTGGTTTTTTTTTTTGTGATATATATAATTTTTTTTGTTGAGTATTATAATTTTTGGTTTATTTTGTTTGAAAGAGAAAAAAAAAATTGTTGTAGAGTAGTTTTTTGTTATTTATGGAATTTGTAATTATTAATTTTTTTTTTGGTTATTAGACGTATATATACATATAATTATTTCTTGTAAAATTATAGCCGCGTTTTCAGGGTTTCGTGTCTCCAGACATTTCGGGAGCAGCCACGTAACCGCTGGGAATTAAAACAAAAAGGTATGTGTAGTTTTTTTTATTATTTCGAGATGGCAAGGCAGAGCTGCCAATCTATTTAATTATATATAAATATATATATATATATATATATATATATATATATATTCGCAAAGAAAAAAAAAAGGTTAATAATTCGAGGATGTCAATAATATATATACATTGGAATGCTTTTCTTATTTACATTGATTTATTTTTTTTTCAAAATATTAAAAATATCAATAAAATTTGTTAAATTATAATTTAAATTATTGGTGTTCCTACTTATTTATATATTATTTAGTGCCATAATTTTTCTATATGAAAACATCGTTGGGTGAATTTTTTTTTGTGTACGAGATTTGTTGTTTTTGTTGCTCCTTTTTCTGAGGATTTTTGTGTAAAAATTTTTTTTTGGTAGACAGGGCTGGCTAAGAGGGCTTATAGTATGTGAATCCGGAGTATGCAGAATTTTCCTTTCGCTATTTTCTTCGATCCATCGTTGGTTATGAGGTAACCAATGTATTGGATTGAAGAGAATAGTTGTTGATGATATGATGGTTAGTAGGATCATTGGTCGACCCACGCCCCAAAGACTTTGCTAAGCCGGCAAAAAGGAGGAAATCCCAATGATCCTGGGAGCTGGAAGAGAAAAAAATTGGTCTTGTTTTTTTAGTGATTGAGGCTAGGTCACTCAGACCTGGCGCCCAACGCTTTCAGCTTCCGAACCCTTCTCCTCCGAACTTATCTTCAGATAACAAATCAATTAATTTTGATTTCGTTACAAGGAATTGTTTTGCCCATTTTATAGAAAACCAGTGAACATTTTCTTCCACGAAATTTTTATAACATATCAAGAATATATTAATTTCACGGATAGGTGTTTTACTTTTTCAATTACAAATTTATATTATGTACTCAATTTTTATAGGTAAATGAAATTAAAAAAAAAGTAGGTAAAAATTAAAAAATAATTCAGGAAGGATATTATTTAATTTTTTTTAATGAAATATCAATATATGTATGTATATTATCCCGGATGAAATTATGAATGGCCATATTTTCATCTGGGATTTTCTCTGGCACCCTTGGATGGATTACGCTCATATTTGGTAAACACACTCATTATAATGGTCTGGATGAAATGATGAGTAGCCATATTTTCACCTGGGATTTTCTCTGGCACCCTTGGATGGATTACGCTCATATTTGGTAAACACACTCATTATAATGGTCTGGATGAAATGATGAGTAGCCATATTTTCATCTGGGATTTTCTCTAGCACCCCTGGATAGATTGGGCTGATATTTGCTAAACACAATCATTATAGTGTCCTATAGTTAACTATGCCAGTGCTCCTCAATTATTTCCCACAAAATATCAGAAATCACGTTTTTATCATATAATTATCTTCCAAGTAGAGCTAATGGAGGAGCACTAGCGTAATTACCTATAGAACACTATAATGAATGTGTTTACCAAATATGAGCGTAATCCATCCAAGGGTGCCAGAGAAAATCCCAGATGAAAATATGGCTACTCATCATTTCATCCAGACCATTATAATGAGTGTGTTTACCAAATACCAGCACAATCTATCCAGAGGTACCAGAGAAAATCCCAGATGAAAATATGGCCATTCATAATTTCATCCAGGATAATA
>OX457089.1:20875756-21010640 GCA_949752835.1 Empis stercorea | reverse complement strand
GGTTGAGTAAGACCATTGTTTATATATCTTATAGTTGTCCAATCAAGGCATTTTTTGAGTTGTTGCGCCGAGATTAGAAAATTATAGGAGGCAGCACCATCGATTAGTAATGGTTGAAGACTCTGCTATGGATTTCACACATGTTCTTTCAAAAGAGCTTTAGAACATTTACTGTGTAAATCAATATAAAAAAAAACTTTAGGATTTAAATTTTTTTTTCTTTTATCATCACTTAAATAATATATTATATTTACATATTTGGAAAGGGTATTAATTTATCTATCCAAAAGTAGAAGGTAGTATATTGTTTAATTTCATATTTTATTAGTTATTAACGATAAATTAAACACACCTTTCCAAATATCCATATAAAATTTTAAATTATGAAAGCTTCTCTTTTTTTCGCATTAAAAAAAAGACGCGTAATATTTTTGTTTGCTTTGTTTTGGCATAAGTTTGTTTGTATTGTCTAATAAATAGTTTTGGTTGTATTCGTTCATTTGAAAAACTATTTCTTTTGGGAAAAATTGAAAATTAGAATTTATTTATGAATAAAGCACGGCAAAGAATGTGAGGGCTAACTTTCTGTAACTATTTTTTATCTAGCATAAAAGCTAAAGCCAAACAAAATACAATGCCAAACACAAAAATTTATTATTATATATCAAAATAATTTTATGCGCAAAATTTTGTGTAATATAATTGATATATATTTAACAATAACATTTTTAAAGGTACAATCGTAAGTTAACGCTCACATTCTGCGCCGCGCTTAATTCATTTATAATTTTTTAGCAAAAAAAATATAGTTTCTTCTAATTATAAGAATAGTACAGTCGTTTGGGGATTTTGGTAATATCGATTAAAAAAATTCATGTATTTTTTTTTTCTGGAATAAATTAGAAATTTTTCAACACAAACACATTATTAAAAATATTTTAATCTTTCCTAAATTAAATTAATAAATTTTCAAATTAAATTTAATTGATTTTGGGGTTTTTTTCTATAATTATAGAATATTAAATGTTGATTATAACTAATAGATGAATAAAATATTTTTAAAAATGTTCTTTGTGACTTCTAGTTTAGTCTGAAAAAAAATAATCCATACATTTTTTAATCGATATTACCAGATAACCCAAACGACTGTATTGTTCCTCAATATATAAGAAACTATATTTCTTTTTGCTAAAAATTTAAAATTAGAATTTATTTATGAATTAGAATATTTTCAAATGTACGAATACCACTAAAATTATACAATACAATCATACGAATTCCACCCAAAAATTATAAACTATAGTTTTGGATGGTATTCGCATGAGATTGTATTGTATAATTATTATTATTATTATAAATATTTATTTATTTCTTTTGATATTACAATATTTTTATTACATTATATATCATTTAGTTTTAATTTTAGTGTTAACCTAATAAAGGTTTTTATCTAATTTAAAAAATTTATTAAATTTTATAATTTTATTTTGTTTTTATTTATAGAGAAGGTGTGGAGATAGTAGAAAATGTTTAAAACTACTATATGAAAATTTTTATTTTTTAAGTCTAGTCTTAATATCTATTTTACTTAAATCTAGAATTACTGGGAAAAATTGTATTTTATTTTATTTAATTATACAAAATTTGGTTTAGGTAATTTATGCTTAATTCTAAAGTCAATGTTATTATATAATTCTTTTCCTAAATTATTAATTAAAGAGTTTTTCGGAATTATTAAATTATTGTAAAAATTTTCAGTAATTTTTTTGATAAAGTCAATTATATAAGGAATATCTGAATTTTTGTGTAGATTTTCAATTTTTGTTATGTAAGGCATATTTGTAGCCATTCTTAAGAATTTATTTTGACATATTTGAAGTTTTTTTTATATGTGAAGTTGCACAATTTTCACAAACGGGACAACCATAAGTTAATATTGGTCTGATATACATAACTTTTGTATATTAACAATTTATTCATACTAGACATTTTGTTATGTTTTTTAATTAGTGGATGTAGCATTCTCAGTATTTTATTTGCTTTTTTAAGGCTCGAGGAGCGCAATATAGTGTTTTATAGAGGAATTGTTTTGCCATTTTATACAAAACCAGTGAACATTTTCTTCCACGAAATTTTTATAACATATCAAGAATATATTAATTTCACGGATAGGTGTTTTACTTTTTTAATTCCCCCCCCCCCATATACCTGTCCCCGCACCTAAAAGTGGACCATTTTATTGCCCATTTTATGAGTAAACCCTTACATATTTTGATATTTTTTTTTCTACAAAATAAAGATTAAAGATATTTTTCACGGATGTATGTTTTACATTTTTGATATTTGTTATCATTTTTCTAATAATTAAATTTTTATGTAAAAACCTCTTTTTTTCAAAAAATTTTTGGAAGAAAATGTGTAAATTTTAGTGTAGCTAGTCTCTAATAGGGAACTTTGAGCGCTGAAGTCAATTTTAAAAAGTTTTATTGTCAATGAAAGCTCTTTTTTTGTTTGTGTGTGTTTTAAATTATTTTTTATTTCCAATTCTGATTTTTTTTTATAAATAATAGCTTCGTATGAACATTTAGTTTACATTTTTTCTTTATATTTTTTGTTTTTCAGATAAATTGTATGAGAAAAGGTGGATTTTTAGATTCACGTGTGCTTTTTTTTATTTGTATCAAAAATTGGATCAGACTTATAAAATTGAAAAAATAATTCCAAATTTATACATATATATACTCAATTTTTATAGGTAAATGAAATTAAAAAAAAAGTAGGTCGAACGTAAAAAAAAAAATTCAGGAAGGAAATTATTTAATTTTTTTTAATGAAATATCAATATATGTATGTATCTTATCCTGGATGAAATTATGAATGGCTATATTTTCATCTGGGATTTTCTCTGGTACCTCTGGATAGATTGGGCTGATATTTGGTAAACACAATCATTATAGTGTCCTATAGTTAACTATGCCCGTGCTCCTCCATTATTTCCCACAAAATATCAGAAATCACGTTTTCATCATATAATCATCTTCCAAGTAGAGCTAATGGAGGAGCACTAGCGTAATTACCTATAGAACACTATAATGAATGTGTTTACCAAATATGAGCGTAATCCATCCAAGGGTGCCAGAGAAAATCCCAGATGACAATATGGCCATTCATAATTTCATCCAGGATAATATACATACATATATTGATATTTCATTAAAAAAAATTAAATACGACCGTATTTCATTCAAATACGCCCTTTTGTAGAATAACCTCCAATACAATATGTCTGATCCCGCAATACAATAATCTGATCAGATATTGATGGGTAACGTAATTCATTTTACTTTCCCTTTATAGAATCTACAATTATTTTATATAATATATATGTATATATATATATATATATATATATATATATATATATATATATATATATATATATATATATATATAATTGAATGATATCTATATATCTATATATATGTATATATATTATATTTTAATTTTATATTATATAAATATATATATAGATTTAAGTATATAACTATTTAGTATATAACAAAATCTGATCAGATAATATTATATACTATTTATACATATTATAATTATATAAAATAATTGTAAATTCAATAAAGGGAAAGTAAAATGAATTCGTTACCCATAAATTCTGGTCAAGCAATAATAGATATATGTATTACATATATTATATTATCAACTCGTTTCCAAAAAGCAAAATTTGTGGATAATTTTATCATCACACGTATCTAATAACAATAACATATACATTATATGGCAACGCCGCATTCCGCATCAAATAATGTATTACAAACGCATACACTCAAAAAATATAAAAGCTCTTTTTCAGAAAAAAACATTGGCAAGACGTGACGTCACGATTCGGGCTTTTTTCTGGCGCTCCTCGACCCTTAATAGATTCTGAAACATTGTATGCAAACGTAAGTTTGGGATCTAGATAAATACCTAGATATTTTAAATTTTGTTTCCAATCAATTGGTTTTTTATTTAATATCAATTTATTGTTGGAACAATAATCTAATGCTAAGGGTGAATGAGTAAATAAAATTGCATCCGTTTTATCATTATTTATTTTGATTTTCCATTTATGAAAAAAAATCACTAAGGTTTTAAATCCTTTTTCTAAATTATATTTTAAATTTTTTGTATTGTGATTGTGAGCTGATGACATTAATGCAGTATCATCTGCATATATAGCTAAAGAACAATTTACTGGTTGAGGAATGTAATTTATACAAAAATTAAAGAGATGTGGTGACAACGCAGAACCTTGCGGAACTCCGGCAGGAATTATTATATAAATTAGACTTTGAATTTTCAATTTGTACATATGCGAAGCGATTACTTAGAAACGATTTGATAATTTTTATTAAATAAAGTGGACATTTCATTGTTAATAATTTGTGTAGCAGACCATTGTGCCAGACACTATCAAATGCTTTTTCTATATCCATTAGAATTATACCAGAACTTCGATTTTTATTGAAATTGAACGATATATTTTCACACAAACGAAGAGTATGATGTAAAGTCGAGTGATTTGCTCTAAAAACAAATTGTTGGTTAATGATAATATTATTATTTGATTCAAACTGTAATAGTCTCTGTAATATAAGTTTATCAAAAATTTTGGAAAAAGTACATAATAATGTAATTGGTCTATAACTGGTTGGCAATGACATATCTTTATTTGGTTTGCTTATTGGAATAACTTTACGAATTTTCCATATATCAGGAAAATAGGAAAGTCTAATACAGCTATTAAAAATGTTTGTTAATTGTATAATTGCCTTTTTAGGAAGAGCTTTTACAATTTTGTTTGGTATCTCATCTGTACCATGAGATTTTTTTGATTTTAAAGATTTAATCATTTTATAAACTTCTTTAACTGTGAAGAATGTAAATGAATGTGGAATTGTATTATCAATTTTTAATATTGATTCATGTACTTTTTTTTCAACTAATGTACTTAAGGTATTTAAAGAAATTTTATGCGTATTTTGAAAATGTTCAGCAATAATTTCACTTTTATCATAGTTGTTATATAACACCCTATTGTTTTTGATTAATGGTGGAATATAATTTTTATTATTTTTGAAAACATAGCAGAATTTATACAATGAATTGTTTTGCATTTTTAAAGATTGCAGTTTATTTTCCCAATTTTTATTGGATAATTTTATTGTTACTTTATTTATTTGTCTATTTAGGAAATTTATCAATGGTTTTAGACCATTGTCATTGTTTCTCTGAAATCGTTGACGAAGTATATTTCTATGTTTGGAAAGATCATTTAATTCAGAAGAATATGGATATTTATAGGATTTATTAACCGTTAGAGGTATATTTTTTGAGACTGATTGAATAATAATGTAGTTAAATTTTTGTATTTCTGAGTTTACTTACGATTGAGACGAAAATTTGTTATATTTAAGATCTAATTTGCCATTTATATCATTATAAAACTCTTTCCAATTTGCATTTCGATAGTCCAGATTTTTTTTAACAATGGTTTGATATTCAGTGTTTATTTTGCAGAACACAGGTAAATGATCTGAACTGAGATCGTTGATTGTTTTTAAAGGAGTAAAATTGTCGAAATTACTAACAATTAAAACTACAATAGCTGGTTTACCTACCGAAGGAAATAAAGTGGGAGTAGGTGGTGCATTTATTTTGCAATGTTTTTTAATTGATTTTGTTAAAAGGCATGCGCCTTTTTGAGTATTTTTAAAATTATTCCACCTTTGATGCTTAGCATTTAGATCTCCAGCTAATAAAAATCTACCATTAATTGACAAAATCTTTTCTATATCTACATTAAAATCTTTAGTTTTTATTTCAGGTGGTGCATATAATGCTCCTACAATTATTTTTAAATTATTCTCTAATTCAATTTTTATCATAATATTTTCAATATAATTAGTTTTAACATTCGATATTAATGTATGCGGAATTTCAGACTTGATACATATCGCTACTCCACCACCCTCTCTATTATTTCTATCATATCTATAAATTTTAAATGTATGTAACCACGTTTCTGTTAATATTATAATTTTTATGTTATAACTTATAATAAAATTATATAATTCATTTATTTTATTTTTAACTTACTTACAATTCCAAATAATTAAATTAATATTTTTATTTTTTATATGCTCCATTATGGAACTGTATATTCGACTAATATTGCCAAACGAGTCTTTTGACAGTTTGTACTTTTAAGCTTATTAATAAGCTCTCTATAAAGTTTAAAAGTCTGACCAATTCCGTCTATTGATTGGAATTCTCTCATTAAAGATGGAAGATTGTCCTTCATTGGTAATTCGCCCGCATTTTCAAAATTGTTATTATTCTGTTGAGATGGTATATTCAGATGCCTATCGTTTGTTGGCTGGAGAGCGGGAAACATTTGATGATAATTTAAATTACTCTTGGAGAATATATTTATCCATGGTGTGGGTGTATTAATATTATTAGTTTGTGAGAAAATCGAATTTTTAATTACAGTTTTTTTTGTGTTTTGAATTTTATTTATATAGTCAATATAAGCTGAACATTCTTTCGAATTTGCTGGGTGGTTCTTTCCACAATTTGAACAAATTGGTATGAAATTGTCATCGTCTTTGTACTTACAATGGTCTGGCAAATGTTGTTCTGCACATCTTAAACATTTAAACATTTTCCCACAATTTATAGCACCATGGCCATATTCTCTACAGTTAAAACATTGAGTAATTTTTTTCTTAAGGTTTTTAAAGGCTTCCCATTTTATGCAAACACCATTTAATATATTATATTTCATATTTAATTCCTGTAGAGTAATTTTTCTTGGTGAAAAATAGATCGAATATAATGGACCCGATTTATCGTCTTTTAAAAATTTTACTTTTACCGTTGGTATTTTATGGTCATTTAACAATTTTAATACACTCTCTAGAGTCTAGAGAATCGTAATAAAAATATTTGAGAATAAAAATTTGTGGTTTTTCATCAGTGTTTGTAAAGGTATGATATGGAATATTTATTTTATTTTTATTCGCATTTTTTAGGTAATTTAATAAACTGTTTTTGTCTTCTTTATTATTAATAATAGCTTTGACTTTATTAAGTTTAAGTAATTTGAAATTTATATTGCCTTTGAAAGAGATATTTTGTTTTAAACAGTTAATTAGAGCTCCCATATTATCATTTTCGATAATAACGGGAGGAACAACAAAATTTTCTTTTTTATTCTCAGTTATTATTTCATTTTCATAATCCGACAGAATTTCAAATTGATTTTTATTATTCACTTTAATTATGTTTTCATTATTTAAGTCTTTTTTAGGTCTTTTTTTAGCCATTTTTATAATTTTTGATGGTTTCATTACCTATCAATAAAACGTGTTTTTCACAAAAAACTTTACACTTTATTCAACTATTGTAATTATTAATATATTAATTAGACGTGTGCACTACTCGACGGCTGCACTCAGAGTGATTGTATAATTATAAAAAAAATCATAAGATTATACAATACAAACAAACTTATGCCAAAACATAGCAAAAAAAAATATTACGTTTTTAATGAGAAAAAAAAGAAAAGCTTTCATAATTTAAAATTTTATATGGATATTTGGAAAGGTGTGTTTAATTTATCGTTAATAACTAATAAAATATGAAATTAAACAATATACTACCTTCTACTTTTGGATAGATAAATTAATACCCTTTCCAAATATGTAAATATAATATATTATTTAAGTGATGATAAAAGAAAAAAAAATTTTAAATTCTAAAATTTTTTTTTATATTGATTTACACAGTAAATGTTCTAAAGCTCTTTTGAAAGAACATGTGTGAAATCCATAGCAGAGTCTTCAACCATTACTAATCGATGCTGCTGCATCCTATAATTTTCTAATCTCGGCGCAACAACTCAAAAAATGCCTTGATTGGACAACTATAAGATATATAAACAATGGTAAGACTGATTTTTCTAATTTAGTTTTAATAATTATGAAGTCTTCTGATTAATATGACACTATCAATATTAAATTGTAATTTTGTGTGAGAATAAACTTAAATTTTAATTTTCTGTGGGAATAAAACAAATTAAATTTTAAGCAATGTAATCAATATTAATATTTTTATTCATACTGTTAATGGTGGGATATATTACTTGCCCATATTTTCATCTGGGATTTTCTCTGGCACCCCTGGATGGATTGTGCTAAATTTTGGTAAACACATTCAAATTAGTGGTCTGGATGAAATGATGAATGGCCATATTTTCATCTGGGATTTTCTCTAGCACCCCTGTATGGATTGGGCTGATATTTGGTAAACACATTCATTATAGTGATCTATAATTAATCATGCTAGTACTCCTCCATTAGCTCTACTTGGAAGATATGATGAAAACGTGATATCATAAAATGTGATATCATAAATATGATGAAAACGTGATATCATAAAATAACTTGTGGGAAATAATGGGGGAGCACTGGCATAGTTATACTATAGAACACTATAATGGGTGTGTTTACCAAATATCAGCCCAATCCATCCAGGGGTGCTTGAGAAAATCACAGATGAAAATATGGCCATTCATCATTTCATCCACACCACTATAATGAGTGGGTTTACCAAATATCAGCCCAATCCGTCCAGAGGTACCAGAGAAAATCCCAGATGAAAATTGAGTTATCGAACGAATTGCTTAGGTTAGGTTAGGTTAAGAAGGGGTGTGTGTTGAACTTTGGTCAACACACGTCACGAGAGATCTCGGTGGATCCATTGTGGTCCCCGCGCGTGGTCCAAAACTAAGCACTAATCCTGTCAAAGATTCTACTTACCTTTATGAAGAGAACCGTTCTCCATAGAGGTATGGTTGAAAGGGTCGATAAGTTATCTAAAGTGTCTCGGCCCAAGTATTTGTACCTGATGCGTGCAAGGCTGTCACATTCGCACACTAGATGTTCTAGTGTGGCTTCTTTCGTTTCGTCTCCACAGCGACATAAGTCAACCATGGGAAACCCTAAATAGGTACCATGTGTACCGATCAAGCAATGACCAGTAATGAGACCGATCAGTTTTCTGCAGGTTGTTCTATTCATGGATAGGACAAATTCCGATCTTTTCTTGGATAGCCGCGGCCAGCATAGTTTGGTTTGACGACACTGAGGATATAGTTCCCAAGTGTTGTTAACTATTCTGATCGCTTCTTCCTCAATTAAGCGTTTCGCGAATTCAATTGGACAGTCAATTTGCGGCTCAACATTGACCAAGGATAGCGCCGCGCCTTGTCGAGCAGGTAAATCCGCTTTTTCATTACCTTCAATTCCGCAGTGTCCTGGAACCCAGCATATTCTAACCGAGTGTCTTTGTGTCAATTGATTTAGGAACCCTTGACATTTTTTAACTAGTTTCGATTTAGTGACAAAAGATCCCATTGCCTTGATGGCCGGCTGGCTATCAACATAGATGGATATCTTATGCCGGTTCAGGTTTTGCTCAAGCAGCTTTTGAGCCGCTTTTTGAATAGCATAGATCTCCGCTTGAAAGATACTCGAGTTATCAGGTAACCGGTATGATTCATCGAGTCCTATTTCTAGAGAGTGGATACCCGCCCCCGTTCCTTCTTCCATTTTCGATCCATCCGTATAAACAGCCACCTCAGAGTTTGTCGTGACACTACTATGGGCCCACAACTCCCTCGTTGGTATAACTATTTCATACGATAGATCGAAGTCGTATGTTGGAGTAATATAATCTGTAATATGGGGTAGGTTCGACGCCATGGCGTCCATCAGTATTTTTCCGTGCCCTTTGTTCCCACTCTTCCATAACCCAGATTCCCTAAGTCTGAGAGCACTCTTGAGTGCTATGGATTTTACATACGTTTCTATCGGGAGTATATGAAGCATCATTTCTATAGCTCTAGTGGCCGTAGTCCTGATTGCCCCTGTGATCCCAATACAAATCATTCTTTGTAATCTTGGAACGAATTGCTTTCTTAGAACTAAGTTAAAACTGAATGATAGAAAACGCCCGGTAATTCCGTTGACATAACAGAGTAAAAAAATGTTTACCCACTTTTTTATATCCTAGCGGTAGCCTATTAAAAGTTGCAGTAAAAATTTGACATTTTTTTCTAGCAATGCCATCTGTTTGTCAAATAAAGCACAACTAAATTCTCAATTTTGTTTTTAAGTGCGTACTAAGAGCATACAAAAAAAATGTAAAGTGCCAGTCACAGTGATTTCGATTCGAACGGCACGTTCGAATCGAAAAGAACCGTTCGTTTCGAAAAGAAATTATAATCACAATGTATTCGTTCCGTTTATATAAAAAAAATATGTTTCATCTCTATTTTATGTATTAAAATAAATATTTTCTGCATTTATTATACAATACTGGATGCTTCTTAACATTTTCAATAAACTCCCCCATAATAATTCAAAAAATTTAAATTTCAAATGTATAATTTATAGGTTATGTCATTCGACCCATCCGGCAAAGTTAAAATATTTTTAACTCTTTTCGAATGAATTCGTTTCGACACGTTCATTGTGACTTGCAATCCGGCATACCATATAAAATATATAGGGCTGTCAAAATTTGAAATTTTCGATTCGAACGTGCCGTTCGAATCGAAATCACTGTGACTGGCACTTAAGCTAATTTTTTGCCGCTGGTAAAATGTTTTATGATATTGTATGGAAAATCGCGTTTTTTTTTAAGTGTTACAAAAAATAGCATACTTTACTTAAAGAATTTAATTTTCAATTTTCGGCTTTTCATAGTATATATAGATATTTTAGGGGCAATTTAGTTTGTTATTTAAAGGTATTTTTTTTAATAACTGTCTTGTCGGTTAAAAGTTGTTTCATGGAAAACCCAAAGACAAGACGAGATGAAATATGCGCAACATATGCGCAACACGCATTTAATTGTGTCCTAAATATTTAATTGCTTCGACTCTGGGTTTTCAATGAAACAACTTTTAACAGACAAGACAGTTATTTTAAAATAAAAAAATACGTTAAAATAAAAAACTAACTTGCCCCTAAAATATCTATATCTATATATAGATGGTATCACCCAAAAAGAGCGAATTAATAAGAGAGAAAAAATAAAAGCGAAAGAAAAAAAGGCGATAATAAAAAGAGCGAAAGATAAAAAAGAGCGAAAGTTCCATAACTTTGATAATATATTAAATAGACAAAAACTTATACAAATTATCAGAAGTTTAATAATTTTCTAATTAACAAACGATAAATTTAATTTTCGCATTTTAAATAACCCACAATATTAAATAATTGAATAAAACTATAATACACGAATTAAATTTGGAGATTAAAGTTGTGTGCAATACCCCGTAAAAAATCAATTAAGTCACGGTTTTCGTAATCATTAACCAGGTCTTCTATTTTCTTAGCTGTATCACGATAAATCTTTCGGCTTTTTGGTGGGTGTTGGCCTGCAATATATTGTTCAATTTTTACTTCGTTAAGTTTCTGCTCATGCTTCAGAACATCGATGAACTTCCATATAGTTGGATGACTAAATTCTAAAAGGGAGCTAAATCCTCTATGCCATCCTTCCACGGAATTATTGGTCTTAGGTAAACCGAGTTTTGAAGCATCGTGGCAATTCCATATTTTTATGGGAAACAATGATTGGCGACGAAATTATATTTATGAAAAATATTTTTAATATTACCAATATGATTGATCGCATACTTGTTAAATTTATAAAAACAACTAGTATTAACATTTTAATTGTTGTAGAGTGCTTTTAAATTTTCAATATATTGCATCGCGCGATTTTTTTCATTTCATAAGTCGGATTTCGTTAATTATATCTTTCGCTCATTTTGCATTTCGCTCATTTTGTATTCGCTCTTATTTTTTCGCTGTTTTGGATTCGCTGTTTTTGTTTTCGCTCTTATTGGGTGGAACCTATATAGATATACTATGAAAAGCCGAAAATTGAAAATTAAATTCTTTTAATTGGAAATATTAGAATATTATAATGTGACGCATAATATAATAAATACATATGTGTGTATTTTGTTACACACTTTTTTATATGTATTGGACATTTTCCTTTCAAAAGAGCTTTAGGAAAATTGCTCTGTAAATCAATAAAAAAAAAACATTTCGAATTTAACATTTTTTTTCTGTTATCATAACTTAAATAATATATTATTTTTACATATTTGGAAAGGTTATTAATTTATCTATACAAAAGTAGAAACACAGATAATAAATATACAGTTGTAGCACGCCCATACAAAAAATTTGGTGCCAATCTTAGAGTATATAAACAGGAGATGCAATAGTATACTTTTGCCCCTACAAGCTGTTTCCCTTTTTATAAAAGCTATTTAGTTCTCAAAATCTCCTTGTAACAGGTGTTAGTTGTCAAAATCTCCTTGTAACAGCTGTCTTGCAATACAAAGTGTCATTAAAAAAGCTTTCTATCAAAGCTTTCAAGCTTTACAATATTCTAGGCAGTGCTGTAGGCAGGATAATTATTAAAAAGGCAGCATATATTTGGAAGAAAAATATCAAAAATAATTAATTGATTTATTTATATTACTTTTTAGTTATGTTATATTTATATTTTGTTGATTTTAACCTAAATTATGCGTAGATACAACCTCATATAACAACAAGTTAGTGCAATAAAAAATACATATTTAATTTTTTTATTGTAAATGTAATTGTTATATGTAAAAATAATAACATTTAATTAATTTTATTAAAAAATATCAATATTTAACTTTTTTTAATAAATATAAATAACATTTATAAAAAAATGCGTTTTAGTTAAAAAAGAGCTTTTGTCACTGGCAATAGCAATTTAAAGCCGTCACTGCAAAAAAAATCTCTTTTCCCCCCACAAAAAAAGGGACACTTTTTTATAACTATTAATTTAATATATATATAAATATTAAATTATATCCTGAATTATTTAACAAACATTAAATTATCCATTTTTATAAAAATAATTTTTTTTTCGATACAAAACGTCACCAATTTTTTTTTTTTTTTGACACTACAAAACTTCAAACTGACAAATTTAATCGGTTGGTGTCGGAAGCTATGTAGCCAGCCCACTTAACGAATCGATTCGGAAAGGAACTGAACTCAATATGATGGATGAAGAAAAGTTTATTGAGGATATTAAATTATATCCTGAATTATTTAACAAACATTAAATTATCCATTTTTATAAAAATAATTTTTTTTTCGATATAAAACGTCACCATTTTTTTTTTTTGACACTACAAAACTTCAAACTGACAAATTTAATCGGTTGGTGTTGGAAGCTATGTAGCCAGCCCACTTAACGAATTGATTCGGAAAGGAACTAAACGGATCGGCACATTGTAGCCCAAGCTTTAAGCAAGATACGTGTCGGTTAAGAAAAAAGCTTTTTGTCGGTTAAGAAAGAGCTTTTTGTCGGTTTATAGCTGTCGATTAATAAAATAAATTAGCACCAAATTTTTTGTATGGGCGTGCTACAACTGTATATTTATTATCTGTACTTCTACTTTTGTATAGATAAATTAATAACCTTTCCAAATAAGTAAAAATAATATATTATTTAACTTATGATAACAGAAAAAAAAATGTTAAATTCGAAAAGTTTTTTTTTATTGATTTACATAGCAATTTTCCTAAAGCTCTTTTGAAAGGACATGTGTGAAATCGATAGCAGAGTTTTCAACCCAATACTAATCGATGGTGCTGCCTCTACAATTTTCAAATCTCGGTGCAACAACTCAATAAATGCCTTGATTGGACAACTATAAGATATATGTATAAACAATGATAAAAGTCAAAACTAAGCACCTTTTTCTGTTGGAACGGAAATCAGAAAATTGATTTTCTTGGTGGAAACAAGGCATAACATGGAATGACGAACTAAACTATATACTTTGTGCTAATTTCCGCGTTCAGCAGAGTCTAGCGCATCTAGCGCTGCAAAGAGCACCAGATATAAAAAAGCCGTTCAGTAGATTTTCCACTAAATATCACTTAAAACACCCACTTTATTCAATATTCCTGTCACAAAAAAATGCTGCTCTATCTAGCATAAAATTTTTCTGCTAGATAAAAAATAACCGTTCAGTAGAAAAATTGCTCGAGCGGTAGCTGCGCTAGACTCTGCTGAACGCGGCAACTGTCAGGTATACTTGTGGTGTGTACTATACTATAGTACAAATTTAAAAACAGAAGCCCCCTCCATCAATTTAAACAGCAGCTCCATTAATTTGAGTGTAAAGAGAACTATTGTAAATATTTAGGACACAAAACATAAATGGCGTGTTTCTTATTTACGCTCAGACCAGTCTGATCAATCTGTATAATCTGAAACTGTTTCTTATTTCTGCTCAGATCAATCTGATCAATCTGATGGCTGTTTCTTATTTCAATTTGGTTTAAAAGTTAAAAAAAGGTGAAATAATTCTTACCGAGGTGAAAGATATTTTTAATCGTGGTAAATATTTTTTACACCATCTAAAGTGGTTAAAATTTTGACAATTCAAATTTAAATTTAAATTCAATATGAGTACAATCGTAAAAAATATTTCCCAATATAACCATTTTATTGGAATATTTTAAAAACAATCAATGCAGATTTAGCTATTTCCGCATTCCCTTTAATATACAATTTTTTTTAATTGAAATATTGTCATTATAATTAACTTTTACGCTGGTTTTAAAATTTTTTTTAGGTTAGAATGAAATTTAACTCTTATGGGAAAATTTGTAGACGCTCATACCGTCATGAAATTTTGACATTAAAGTGTCACTTTTGGCGAAGTGTAAGTGTATACGAACCGTTTCTGAACTGGCTTTTTTACTAAAAAATCTAAAAAACTATGAATTTTGTCATAACCCAAAATAAACAAATTCGCTTTTGGCGAAGTGTATACGAACCGTTTCTGAACTGGCTTTTTTACTAAAAAATCTAAAAAACACATGTAAACAGAGTCCAAAATATATTTTTGACTCTGCTCAAAACCAGTTCGCTAACGTTCCGTTTTCAGTTCGTTTTTTGCGAACTACTTTTTTATTGATTAAAAAAGTAGTCGGGTTTTCATTAGTAATTTTGTTTAGAAAAAAATTTAATTAATAAAAATTAAATCCAGTTTAGAAGAATTTCAAGCATTTGAAGATGAATTAAAAGTGGAAACAAATCAAATTCCTTTGGTATGAACATATTTTTAAAATATTTCTTAAAAATTAAAGATATTGAATAATTTATCGGATGTGTCGCTAGAAAAGTTTGCTTAAAAGCAGTTATAACAGACGAGGCTGTAGGTAGCTTCTCGTGGTTTGGACATCACCATAATATAGCAATAAATTCATTCATTGTAATGAATATAATAAAAGGTAAATTCAAAAATTATTTTTAATATACAGCTTTGAATTGTTTATGAAATTTTAAATAAATTTTTATGTTAGATTGTACAAGCGAAAAGTTTCCGAACATCAGGGTGACCGATACCATCAATGTTATAATGAAATGGTTCCAATATGTAAAAGATCACATACGTAAAAGTGCAAAAAATAATGTACAAAAGTTAAAAAATTATAAATATTTTAAGAATATAAGTTTTATTAGAAGTTAATATCAGGTGTCATCAAAATCCTGCAATATATTTATTTTAATATTAGTAAAATTAATGTGAAAACAGGTCGAATTAAAGTCCTGTTATTTTTATTTGTTTTTATTGCTAAGTACAGGTAGAATCTAAATCCTGTAAAATATCCTTAATAATGTGATAAAGAAATTTTATTATAAGTTTTTGTTATTGAAAAAAAGATATAATAAAAATCGTCCTAAATTATTATTAAGGTACCTATGTAATACAAAAAATTATAAACAGAATATATAAATATGCTGTTAAATGTTATTAATTTGAAATTTTATAAATAAACTGATAAAAAAAATTTATATATATTTTCAATTATTTTATTTATTAAAAAAAGAAATCACTTCGTAAACGTACCGTATTTAACGTAACAAAAACGAATCGCTGAAGGCGTTCCATATACGAAACGTATTTTACGGTTAAAAATCGAATCACTTTTTAGTTACATAAACGAACCGCTTTTAGCGAACTCTTGGCGTTACGTTTTTTATTTCACTGCTCTTATTCTAACATTTACGTTTCCGGTTCGTTTACGAACTGCCAAAGCGGTTCGTAAACGAGCTCATATACGAACAAACGACTTCGCCGGCGGTTCGTTTACGGTTCGCTCTCTTAAAGGGAATATACCATGCACGGAGTTGAAATGAGTTGAGTTATCGTTCAGTTGAAAAAATTCAAATTTCAACCCCAGTCGTTTCCTTGCAAAAACTCGAGTTGAGTTGAGTTGAACTGACAGTTCTGGCAACACGATATAAAACAGGTTTTTTTATTTCATAATAATTAAATTTATGTCATTAATTTTAATATATTTTTCTCCTCCATTACTGATATTAAAATTTTTACTTCATCGTCACTCCAAAAAAGTCTTCCTGACGCCATTATTATTAAAAAATAATTTTTTGTTCATTAGACATACAAAGATATAAAATGTCAATTTACTAATACAATGACATAACTCAACTCAATCCCACTAGTTTCGTGGAGTTGAAATGGATTTAACGAAAACTCAACTCAACTCGTGTTTCCATGGGGTTCAACTCGAGTTGAACTCGAGTTCAACTCGTCATGGAAACAAGGTAATAGTTAAATTCTCGGTGCCTCGGGGTCTATGAAATATATGCGCGCGTCGCGCATATCACGGTGTCTCGACTACCCATAATGTTGTCCATAAATGGCAATGGAAATGGAAATGGAAACCATTATGGATAGTCGAGACCACTCGTCCATCAGCCATTCATTAAATGGCAAACTTTATGGACGTCCATTTATGGATAAATTTATGGACGCATATGTCAAAAATAAAATGGCGTAAAGTGAGAGAGCAGGATAGAACAGAACAAGTTTGTTTGTTTATTGTTTATATTTTGGTTGTTTATGTTTTTAAAGTAATTTTTGTTTTTAAAGTAATTTGTGTTTTTGAAGAAAGCAGTGTATATTTTGAGAAATTAAAAAAAGTAGATTTTCATTTGGTTGTTTTTAAATTAATTTTTGTTTCTAAAGTAATTTTTGTTTTTGAAGAAAGTAGTTTATTAAATTAAGTAGATTTTCATTTGGTTGTTTTTAAATTAATTTTTGTTTTTAAAGTAATTTTTATTTTTGAAGAAAGTAGTTTATTAAAATAAGTAGATTTTCATTTGGTTGTTTTTAAATTAATTTTTGTTTTTAAAGTAATTTTTGTTTTTGAAGAAAGTAGTTTATTAAAATAAGTAGATTTTCATTTGGTTGTTTTTAAATTAATTTTTGTTTTTAAAGTAATTTTTTGTTTTTGAAGTAGTTTATATTTTTCATTTGGTTGTTTTTGAAAGAAAGTAGTTTATATTTGGTAGTTTAAGTGTCGTATTACTATTAATTTAAAATGGAAAACTCAAAAGAAACAGTATTGAATTTAATAAATTTATATAAAAACTATGAGTGTTTGTGGAATTTTAAAAGTGCTAATTACAAAAGAACGGATTTAAAGAAATCAGCTTGGGAAGAACTCGCCAAAAATTATGGGACTGAAAGCACTGTTGAAATGGTGAAAAAAAAATGAAATATTTAAGAACAGCCTACCAGTCAGAAAAAAAAAATTGATAGCTCTAAAAAATCTGGTGCTGCGGCTGACAATATTTATGTCAGTAATTTATTTTATTTTGATGAATTCAAATTTTTGGACGAAGCAATGAAACTTCGAAAATCATATAATAATTACGAAAATAATGAAGTTACGGTAAGCATTTATTAAGATTAAAAACCATTTATTATATTACAAAAATTGTTTAAATATTATTTTTACTTACATTTCTTCCAAAATTTATAAAAATAAAAATAAAAAACTTATACTAAAAAATACACTAATTTTACACTAATGAAATCACTATTTTGCTATTTCATGAAAATGACAGTTTTATAATGTAGTATTGCATGTCATTTTCTGAAGTTGGAATGCCGTGAAACGGACCATGTATGAAATACTACACTATCTGGCTCTAACTGTTCTTAGATTTCCATTTTTTTTTAAATATTCACTTTGTCTACCATTTTGCTTCTATATATTAAAAAAACTATATATTATTAACTAAACTATATATTCTAATATTAAATTGTTTACGTTTACACACTATTATTTATTATTTGTACACACTATTATTATTACTTTTTTATTTATCATATATTTACTACACAAAATTATAATTATTTTATTTAAAACACACGACTGTTCACACCAAAATAAAGTTTGTTATGAATTTTTAATGACAGCTGAAGGTAGAAATGACATTTTAAAACAAGCCATGAAATGCCCAGTTTTTTTTGTTTGGAAATCCATATAAATGGAAATGGCTATGGAAATGGAAATGGAAACGGTCATGGATAGTCGAGACGGCCTGTATCAAATATCAAATTATACTACTAATGAAATACAAATATTCAACGCCTTATTGGCCATTTACACTGAAGACATTATTTAGATTATGTCTTGATTTTTGTAATTTTTTTTTTGTCTTCAATGTTTTTGTAATTTCGATGTCATTTTGCGTTTTGTCTGCAAATAACAGTATTTTGTCATGCGGTTTTTCGACACTTTTGTCTTCACAATGTGAACAACTTATAACAATAGAAGACAGAATAAAGTGTCATCAGCTAGTAAATGCTTGAAAAACAAGTTTTTTTCCATGGTATAGTAGACATTCCTTCTAAATCTTTGAAAAAACCCCTTTCTTCATGAGTTTTAAGAAATGGTGACACCCAATGCTCACGAATAATAGCGCGTCGTTTGGCCCTTGTTTTTCTTCTTCCTCTTCCAACAATAATACGACAACTATCGCAGCAGCAGCACGTTTATTCATGGCGAAATGCAACTTACGACTGAACTATATATTCATTTATTTTACCTACCTAATTTTCGTACTCATCTGCCACTGCTACTGTTTTCTCTATTTATGTCTTCACTCTGAACGAACACAGTACAGAAATGTCATTTTTGAAAAGACATATTTGAAGACAATGTGTGCTGTCATCATAATGTGAACGCAATGTCTTCAAGATTTGTCTTACCGATTGTGTCTTCCAGAAGACATGTGTGACAAAATTTCAAAAATGTCATCTCTATCCATAGTGTGAACGCAACAATTTTTTTTGTCTTGCGGTTAATTCTGTCTTCACAAGACATACTCTGCTGAAGACAATGATGTCTTCAGTGTAAATCGGGCTTTATACTAACAAAAAAAAATTTTATTACTCTTCTACCTAAACAATAATAATAATAATAATTTATTTATTGCAGTAAACATATGAGACGATAAGTCTCTACATTATGAATACATTTAGTTACTGGTACTTAAGCTAATTCAAGTGTTCTCTACAATAAAGTTAAACTGGTTTTTTGTGAATGTATTGGCGAAAAGGCGGTTCAGACCGGTACGTTTTGGGTTCGCCAAAAGCGAATTCGTTTATTGCTTAAAGGGTATGAACGTTAAGTTGCCGCTTGCGCATTTTATGGGCTCCCTGAATTTAGGCCAAGTGACTTTAGACCGCGATAAAAACTGACTAAAAACCGCGCGGCCTAAAGTCATTTTGGAAAATGACTTTAGGCCGCGCTTGGAAAAGGGAACATTTTTTTTGAGAAACGAATACACCATTGATTAAGAATGACTTTAGACCGCGCGGCCTAAAGTCATTTTAGAAAAAAATAGACTTAAAAGAATCTAGTCGATCTACAGATTTAAATAAGAAACAGCAGCTCACTCAATTTGAGTGCAAAGAGAACTACCCTACAAAAAGAGTGCAAAGAGAACTACCCGTTTAACCCTTTGGAGAGTTAGGGGTTGAAAAATATCCCACATTTTTTATATCCTGATATCGAATGTGTGATATTTTTTAACCCACCATAAAAAATTAAAATAACTTTAAGAGGCCTTTGCCCAAAAAGTAAGATAAGGTTTTTCGCTGCAGCAGATAACTTGAGCTGTAATTATAGGATTTTGATATGGTGTTTTGCAAATGGTTGGCAATAGACCTTACCTTTTACACTAGGTAGCTTTTTTTAAAAGTTTTTTATCTAGGTTGTCTGAAAATTTAAAATGTTTTTTTCATTTCCATACAAAAAAAACGTTTCGACCTAGATTTTTTCCACAATTTGCATCCAATGTGGGTGAAATTTGAAAGACAAGTAGTCTTTATAAAACGAATCTACACTAGCCATCCGTTTTTTCCGTTTTCGACCTAGGTTGTCTGGAAATTTAAAATGTTTTTTCATTTCCATACAAAAAAAAACGTTTCGACCTAGATTTTTTCCACAATTTGCATCCAATGTGGGTGAAATTTGGAAGACAATTAGTCTTTATAAAACGAATCTAGACTAGGCAGCCGGAATTTTGATTTTTGACTCTAATTTTGATTTAATAGCAATTATATTTTCAAACTTTGATATGGAATAAAAACTAAACTAAAGAAAATAAATTCATAAAATGAAGTCATTTTTTAAATTTACCAACATTTTCTTAATTAAAATTTTCAAAAATAATAGAAAATAAGTTTGTAGGAGCCAAATTAAAGAAGTAACTTTTTCCAAAATTTTCTAAAAAAATACTAATTTGAAATTGTTATATAAAAAATAATTCCACTATTATCTAATAGGATTGTCGGTTGTAAATTGTTATAATCGCTATTATTTTTTGTAACTATATGTCTCTCGTTGTTCTCTATATTCTTTCTTATTTTGGGTAAACATATTTTTTTTTTTGCATTTTCTTATACAGGTTTTAGTTATATGCAAATATTTTCATTTAAATTTTAAATTAAATTATGTATAAGAAACATACAAAATTCATACAAAAATCAAAATACAATTTTCTTATAATAAACAAAAATTCGCTAAAATTCAAACTTCACCTTTTTTTACAAAAAAATACAAAATTTTCCAAAATTCAAAATTATTTTTTTATTGTACATAATTCTCATTCTCACAAAAAAGGCACACAATTATTAGAAAAAAGTGTTAAATTTCTAATACACAATTTGAGAAAAATGTTATACCAAATATTATATTTTATATGCAATAACTAAAATTGTGTGTGTACGCTTTGTAAATTGTTATACACACCATGTATAGTATAACAAAACGAAGTATACCAGAGATAATTTTACTTTTTGGGCAAAGGCCTCTTAAGTCTTTTGTAAGAAGCTGCATAGAGGTACTATTAACATTCTACCTCATATCTTAACATGCAGTTAATTTTTTTTTTTTAAATTAATGAATTTTAAAATTAATTAAATAAATTTTTTGTTATTTTCTTAAAATAAAATTTCTATGCCGCGTGGGTCTTTTTATCTAAATATTTGTGCCCCAAAGGGTTAAGAAAAGCGAACCTTAAACGAACCGCTGGCGAAGTCATTTCTTCATACAAGACATCGCCGGCGAACCGCTTTGGGGATTCGTCGGCGGACTGTAAAAGTAAATGTTGGAACCAGAAAATTAGAAAAAAAACGAAGTGTTGCGTATGTATTTGTACGACGTCGAGACTACATTTTAGCGGTTCGCTTATTGATTATTTCCTGGTTAGTGAGGTTAATAGAGTCAAACTGCATAATCAATTTTGGTGCCCTGGTTTGAGTAAGCACTCATTTATTTACATGGATTATGAAATGCCCACGTTAAGAGCAAATAAAGATGTTTTTGTTAGGGACTTTAAGAATATTAATGTTGATGCACTTCTACTTGAAGCGTCTCGCATTAATTTGGATGATTTACGTTTTTCGTGTAATGTAGATTATGTTCTTAATGTTCTTAACCTTCATTTAGTTCATGTTTTTAATAAATTTGTTCCGTTACGTAAAGTCAAATTTTCAAGGGGGCATGATTGGTTCAACTCTCCTGATATTCTGTAGGCCAAAAGTTTAAGGGATTGTGCATTTAAGGGTTTTTGTGAATCAGGACTTAATGATAGATACAGTACTCATTGGAAATCATACTCATTCTACCGTAATAAGGTTAGTAAAACCATCCGTAAAGCTAAAATCAATTTTGGAACTCATAACTTTCGCTCGCCTACTACCCCTAAAGAGTATTTGAATAAGGTTAAATCATTTGGTGCGCTTAATGATTCGGATGTTTTTGTGCCTGATTTTGAGCCAGATAATGTTAGTTAATTCATTTTTTGCTGACTCTCCCTCTGGTGCATCTCCGATTTCATCTATTTTTGCCCAGCCATTTAAGGGTTCGTTCTCTTTTTCAAATATTAATTTAGATGAGTTATACTCTGCCATCTCTGCTGTTAAATCTAAGGTTCTGCTTACCATCTCTGCTGTTAAATCTAATTTAAGTCTTAAATCTTATTCTCACGTCCTCTATGTTTCCTGCTGGCTGGAAGGCAGCTAAGGTTATTCCTTTTCCCAAGATTCCTAATCCTTCTGTGCTTTCTGATTTGCGACCTATTAGTATTCTTCCATCTCTTTCTAAGTCTTTTGAAATCATTGTCAAAAACGAAATGCTTTTCTATCTTAACATTAATAATCTTCTTTCGGCAACTCAATCTGGGTTCAGAAGGGCTCATAGTACCACCACGGCCATTTTGGATATTTCTGAATCCATTCCGATTAATATTGATCAGAAAAGAGTTTCGAATCCTCTTCTGTTGGATTTTAGTAAGGCGTTTGATAGTGTGAACCACTCGGTTCTCTGCCTTAAGTTGAAAAATATATTTAAATTCAACAGTTCGGCTTGTGTTCGAACGGCCAGCGTACACCCATTCTGTCTTCGATCTTAGTTGGGCGAATTATCAATGCACTATTACCATTTCTAATTAATTACTCTTTCGTTCAATTATTTATAATTAATTACTCTTTCGTTCAATTACTTTCGAAAGTCGAAAGGGAGTGCATTGATAATTTGCCTAGTTATAAATTGGAGTACTTTCTTTTTCTTCGCGCTCTTCAATTCAAGCAGTCAACGCGTAAAGAAGTGTTTTAGCAGTCAAAATAGTAAATCAGTTATCAATATTATAATCAGTAATAAAATTTAATTATATTATAAAGAAACTTTGCAATTCTAAAAATATTTATGAACTTTAAATTGAATCGTGTTTATTAATTTCATAATTATAAATAACATAAATATAATTAAATAAAAAACAAGAATTTGTGATTTAAATTTAATTCAACGGGGTGAATTGGGCACCGTCGTAGTTAAAGCCGTGTCATATAATTATCGTTTCTTGAAAGTGAATTTATTTCCGTAAAACAAAAAATAATTGAACCCCCAGTTCCTCCGCGGAACAGCTTGTAACCTTATTTTTTCTTATATCTCTGGTAGAAGTCAGTGTGTGGCAATTAATGATGTCTTTTCCTCTTTTCTTTTTTTGTCCAAGGGTGTTCCTCAAGGTTCCATTCTTGGTCCGCTCTTGTTTTTACTCTTTATTAATGATCTTCCAACTGAGTGTAAGCATTGTAAGGTGCATATCTTTGCAGATGATGTGCAACTGCTTCACTCTTCCTCAATTAATGAGATTGAAATTCTGGTTAGAGAAATTAATGAAGATGTCAGTAGGATTTGTAATTGGGCTTATACCAATAAAATCTCTATAAATCCGCTTAAGTCTAAGACAATAGCTTTCTACAGGTATTCTGTCAGTGGCCTTCTAAATCCTATTATTGTTAATGGTACTACTATACCTTTTTCCAGTAAAGTTAAGAGCCTTGGCTTCATTCTGGAGGAATCTTTGTCTTGGAAGGATCATATAAACAGTGTTGTAGGTAAAATTCGCTTTGGTCTTCGCAATCTGTTTAATATTTACTACTTTTTGCCTAGCTCCCTCAGAGTTAAGCTCTGGCATGCTCTCATTATGCCAAACCTTCTTTATGGCTGTGAAATTTTTAGTGGTTCGTGTGGTCTTCTTATTAATAAGTTGCGTTTGGTTTTTAATGAAGCTATGAGATTCTGCTTCGGGTTAAAAAGGTCTGATTCCATCTCGCCTTCTACTTCTCATTTTCTTGGTTGTAGTGCTAATAACTTCCTAATTAGCAGAGTTGTTATTCTCTTTCATAATATTATTGTGAACTGTACTCCTAGGTATCTATATGACCGCATTACTTTTGTCAGATAACCAAGGCTTTCTCTTAATGTCATTGTTCCTAGGAGTTCTTCTCAATACATGAGCCTGTCCCTTTTTAGTCGTGCCTCTATTTGTTGGAATTCGCTTCCTCAAACTTATAAAAGTGGATCATTGACAGCTAATGCTTTTAAAAATTATCTTATTGACTTTCTCAACTCTAATTTGTAGTCTTGTTTATTCTTGTTTGGCTCGCTTGTCTATATTTCTCTTTTATTTTTTTTTTTATTTTTTTTTTTATTTTTTTTTTTATTTTTTTTTTTTATGTAGGTGCTCTTCCTGTTTGTTTGATGATTGATTGGTGCTATACCGCTGTACGTGGTGCTTTTTTCTTCTCTCTCTTTTTCATTCTCTCTCTTTTTTTCTCTTTAAAAACAAGGTAGTTTTTTCTCACACTAGCTTAAGTTCATTCTTTATCTTTCATTTTTGTTGCTTATGGATTTTGTATAAAAACACGTGTAATTGTTAGAATAAAACTAAAATTGTGCCTAAAAAGAAATTTTTAACAAAATTGGCTTAAAAGAGTCAACTAAATTTTATGTACAGTTTGTAAAGAAAATCTTGTCACATAGATTTTTTTTAGTAAATTCATTTTAGTTATTGATTAAAAGACAATAACTTAATTTAAATCAATACTTTATTCAACGATTTTAAATTTTGGTTATTTCTCTTGAGTATTCCATAAAAAAACAGAGAATTTTAATAAATAACCAAAAAAATATAAAACAAAAAGAAAAAACTACAATTATTTTAATTGGAAAGAAAATCTTGTCACACACTAGTTATTTGTTTTAAAAAACGTAATTTTGTTTTGGTAATTTTAAAATAACAAAATTTTTTTAACGCAATTTTAATTTTTAATTAACGCAATCATGTAAATAATTTGTATTGTCAACAATGCATTTTTAGTACAATTTGTATTATTATTTTAGATAATATCGGACTATTAAAAATGCCTGGCAAAAGAGTAGGAATTAAAATGATACAATTATACAATAAAATTATTCTTAAAGGCAGGTAAAATTTTGTTGTTGTTGTGTTGGTGTAAATGGTAAGTGCTACAATAATGCTTTATGTAGGTGGTAGCGAAAAGTAGTTTCTTCAATGCAAATCAACTTAATACTGATTATGATTAGATTAGAACCAAGTCATTATTTCCCTAAATATGAGGATTCAAATTTTTATTAGCCCTATAAATTTTTTATACCCATTATTAATAATTTCATAATATTGTCATTATTTTTATTGGCAATAAAAATGTTAATAATTTAAATTTCTACTTACTATTTGCATATCTACAAAATTTCTAAGAATCATTTTCACTCAAATAAAATGACGAATTCCAAAAAAGATTGCGCTTTTTAAAACAAAGAACTAGTGTGTGACAAGATTTTCTTTCCAATTAAAATAATTGTAGTTT
Source organism: Empis stercorea (assembly GCA_949752835.1). Classification (NCBI taxonomy): domain Eukaryota; kingdom Metazoa; phylum Arthropoda; class Insecta; order Diptera; family Empididae; genus Empis; species Empis stercorea. The sequence goes on along the minus strand of OX457089.1, from coordinate 20,984,935 downwards.
TTTGTTTTTGTTTTATATTTTTTTGGTTATTTATTAAAATTCTCTGTTTTTTTATGGAATACTCAAGAGAAATAACCAAAATTTAAAATCGTTGAATAAAGTATTGATTTAAATTAAGTTATTGTCTTTTAATCAATAACTAAAATGAATTTACTAAAAAAAAATCTGTGACAAGATTTTCTTTACAAACTGTATGTTTTATTTCTTAGTGTGCATTTACATTGTCTATTTATAGCACTATAATTCTGACGTTCAATAGTTTTTCCTTTTCTTTCTTGTGAGTGCAAAAGAGACAAAATATGACGGGTGATTTAGTTCCCGAGCAAGAAAATTTTCTTGCTTTTTGTTTTCTTGCTATAATTTTGACATGGGTGTGAAATGAAATGAAAGCGAAATGAGAGCGACATTGTAACTCCAGGGTTAAAGGGACATAATTATAATATTTAAATGCACTGGTAACACTGAATTCAACAGCTGGTTTTATTTATTTATATTTTTCTTATCAAATAATCAAATATATCTGTTTTTGATTACCTGTTGATTTTGATTGTTGTTTCTCTCTCAATTTTGCAATTTCATCGGTTTTTTAATATAGTTTGGACTCTAAAAAATCTCTTTAAAAAAATATGTACATGCCATTAGTGATGATTAGTCATACTTTGGCTATTCTATTATTTTAAAATTTAAACTAACATTTATGTTTTGTGTGTGTTCTCCCTCTCTACAACTTCAATCCAAATATGTACTCCCCACCATTTAAATTTAAATATTTCACAATTTTTTTTAATATTTATTAATATTAATAAATACTAGAAATAATCAAATTTTGATGATTTACTAAAAAATGAGCAATTCAGAAGGAAGGAAAGATTGAGATTATTCTAGAATTTAATTTCAACACAATCAAGGTATAAAAGGAATTCAAGGGGAAGCAAAGTTATTCAGTTGAAATAAACTACTCGGAGATTAAAGTTCTTAAATATAAAAAGTGAAATAGAATTGAAAAACGCAAAATATAGAAAGGAATAATGGAGTCATTAAAAATTTGTATTAATTTAAATGGGAAAAATCGAATTTTTTATACAGATTTGGTTCAAAGTTATAAAGAATTTGTAGAAAAATGTGCAAATTATTTAACTAGTTTAAAAAATATGTCGAAATATTGGATTGGTAAATATTTTTGATTTACTTTTATATTATGTACATATGTATATTGTATTATGAATATACATATTTTTTATATGTATATAATAAAAATAAATAAATATTTACATTGTACATATGTATTTCATCATTTTTTATTATTTAATTTCAATTTTCTTTATAATTATATTAATTTACAGATGAAGATGGTGATAAAATTGAAATAAATGGTGAGAATTCATATAAAATGTTTTTGAAGGCATCATTAAAAAAGAGAATTTTTATTGAAAGAGAAGAAGAACAATTAGTTTCATCCCCACCCGTTCGGGAAAAATTGCATAAAAAACATAAAGAAATTTCCCAACAAAAATATTCGAAAAAAGATGAAAATGTTAAAACAACATCTGAACCAACAATCAACAAAGATGATAAGACTAAAGATGCGGTCCATCGTCGTGTATCCTGTGATACATGTGATATGACACCAATAATTGGTTTTCGCTATAAATGCCTTGAATGTCCAGATTTTGATTTATGCATGACTTGTGAATGTAAACAAATGCATAGTCATCATCGTATGATGAGAATACCACAACCACAACAGTGTGGAAAACGTATTCTAATTCCTGGTCTTCGTTGCCCAGTTGATCCATTAAATAATGATATTACTGTTACTATGGATGTACCAATACCAGAATTGTGTCAACGTCGTCGTCATGGTCGTCATCATAAGCGTCGTGATGGCAAAATTTTATCAGATTTATTTCAAATGTGTAACCAAATGGCTGGTAATTATACTCGTAATGAGAATGAAACAAAATCGGCAGCAAATCCAGAAAATGTCGCTGGCACAAAGGAAGAAAAGAAAACTACCGAAAATGCAACATCATTTGAAAATTGTCCATTTGAAAATCTTTATAATCCGGAAACAATTCAGGCTGGGGTTGAATTATTGACAAATTTTGGCCAAATGTTTGGACAATTCCTTGAACCACTAGGAATTAATGTTGATGTTAATATTGGTAATGATACTGATACCAAAGAAGAAAAATCTTCGAATGAAGAAAATAAAACAGCAAATGAAACTTCTAAGAAAGGTGAAGAGAAAGTGAGTGCCGATGATGTATCATCTAAATCAAATAATGAAAACATTAAGGAGAAAACAATTGAAAAACAAGATAATCCAGATGATGTTGATTGGACTATGATTGAAAAGAGTTTTGATGGAAAAAATGTAACTAGCAAAGCAGGTGATGCATCGCCAAAATTAGCCAGCGGTGGTGCATCCCCAAAATTAACAAGTGCAAAACCATCAATCAGTTACGCTCAGTTGAGTAAAGACTTGGAAAACCATGTTAGAGAAGAAGAACAAAGAAAATGTAAAATTAAAATTACTGATGTTACTTATCATAAAAGTAAGTTTTTATTATACATTGATTATTTTCTAGAAATACAAAATTAACTTACAATAAAATATTATCTATCTTCACAGAACCACATATTAATAATGCTATAATTGCTATGATTGCTATGGGATTTAGTAATGAAGGTCAGTGGCTAACACATCTTTTAGAGTCTGTTGATGGTGATATTTCACAAGCTTTGGACTTGATGAAACCAGGATTTTAAATCATTCCTTTTAAATTTATTTTTCATTTTTATAAATAATATGTATACATATGTATGTACGTACGTAATCATAGCTATTAAAAGAAAACAATTATTTTCATTCCTAAAATTTGAATATTTTACATGTTTTTTTTCAATAATTAATTTTTGGTGTTTGAATTTATATTCTAGAAAGTAATAAAATATTGGAATAAAAAAATCATGTTTTATTTATTAAATTATTTTAGGTCAATTTTATTATAAAAACGATACAAAGTAATTTCTTTTTTATTACAATAGTTTGAATGATTCAAAATCGTGTTATACAACTTACTATTAAAAAAATGAATCGTAACAAAATTATTAAATTCAAAATTAGTAATTCTTTAAAAAACTAATATAATTTTTTTAAATTCAATTTGAAGATAAAAGAATTTCGAATGATTGAAATTGTAAAACATCGTAGACGTAGAGCATTCTGCGTGCGTGGTATTTTAAAATGAAATATGCAATAGTGTAGTATTGCATGGTCCGCTTCACAGCTTTTCACATTCATAAAATGACATGCAATACTTCATTATAAACTGTCATTTTCATGAAATAGCAAAATAGTGATTTCATTAGTGTAAAATTAGTGTATTTTTTATTAGTATTATTTATTATAAGTTTTTTATTTTTATAAATTTTGGAAGAAATGTAAGTAAAAATAATATTTAAAGCTGTTCATATTATTTTTACTTACATTTCTTCCAAAATTTATAAAAATAAAAAACTTATAATACTAATAAAAAATACACTAATTTTACTCTAATGAAATCACTATTTTGCTATTTCATGAAAATGACAGTTTATAATGAAGTATTGCATGTCATTTTAATGTGAAATGCTGTGAAGCGGACCATGGATGCAATACTACACTATTGCAAATTGCAATTTCACTTTAAAAAGGCCACTTGTTATTTAAATACGTCATTGATTCCGTATTCAGCCATTTATATTTTTTTATATTCATCTATGCTCTGAAATTCGATCGAAAGTGAAATCGAAGTGAATTTACTCTGAATGGGCGTTTTCGGAAATGCAGACTGCGCTGCAGTTTTAACTTGGAAATATAAGAACTTTTTGTGCAGAACTACAAAACTGCGCAACATATAAGATTTGCTTTTGCAGTCAAGAAAGTTCTAACATTTCTAAATTTCCTGTTTATTTTTCGTAATTTAAAATAATGGGGGTTATTTTATTCTACAAAAAAATTATGTACATATACCCATACATATTTTCATCTGGTATTTTCTCTGGAACCCCTGGATGGATTGGGCTGATATTTGGTAAACACATTCGTTATAGCGGTCTGGACGAAATGATGAATGGGGCCATATTTTCATCTGGGATTTTCTCTAGCAACCCTGGATGGATTGGGCTGATATTTGGTAACTACACTCATTATAGTGCTCTATTGTCAACTATGCCAGTGCTCCTCCATTAGCTCTACTTGGAAGATGATTGTATGATGAAAACGTGATTTCTGATGTTTTGTTAGAAATAATGGAGGAGCACTGGCATAGTTAACTATAGGACACTATAATGAGTGTGTTTCCCAGATATCAGCCCAATCCATCCAGGGGTGCTAGAGAAAATCCCATATGAAAATATGGCCATTCATCATTTCATCCAGACCACTATAACGAATGTGTTTACCAAACATCAGCCCAATCCATCCAGGGGTGCTAGAGAAAATCCCATATGAAAATATGGCCATTCATCATTTCATCCAGACCACTAATTTGAATATGTTTACCAAATATCAGCCCAATCCATCCAGGAGTTCCAGAGAAAATACCAGATGAAAATTGCCATTAATTGAAAGCAGTTGTCAAATTAAAACTGCGAAATTGCGTTAGAACTTTAAGCGCAGTTGATATTTTCGAACATGCTGCCTTTGCAGTAACGACTTATCGAACCGACTGCTTTCGCAATTTTGCAGTTCATCGAACAACTGCCTACTTAGATCTAAGTTAGAACTGCATTTCCGAAAACGCCCAATCTGAATGTGATTTGGTGATCAGAACTTTGAAAAAAATAAATAAAATTAAGGTGAGATGACTAAATTACATTCAGAGTGAATTTGAAAATAGAATTCATCTCGTTTTCACTTTCGATTGAATTTCAGAACATAGGGGATTATAGTAAATTATTTACAGTGCCATGCAGCTAATTAGAAACGATGTCTCAATGTTTCGTAATGTCCCAAAATTATATTTTCCTATCAATGTATTAACAAGACTTAGAAAATATTATGTCTTTGAATGTTCTAAAAAGAAAAAGCCTTGTTAGTACATTGATAGGAAAATATAATTTTGAGACATTACGAAACATTAAGACATCGTTTCTAATTAGCTGCACGGCACTGTATATATAAAGTTTCTCTATACATATTAATATTTATTTACAAAAACATACATTTTGTTTTTATGTTTAACAAAAAAAAGTTATAAAGTTCATTTTACCAATCATCTTGAGGGAATCGATATGTCCAATTATCACTTTGTACAACTCGAATACCAGCACCATAATATGGTATTATATATGCAGAACCATCTGCTGGTCCAACAACTTGTGTAGCTATTAAAATAATATCAACTAATTGTCCCAAAAACATAAAACCCAATGTACAAAATTTCATTAAACCCAATGCTGGATATCCTAAATAAAATCTATCAATACCAAACATTCCAAAAAATACGGATAGTAAAAGTGCTGTATCAAAATTATAACCATTTCTAAATTAAATTAATATTCAATAAAAAATAAATATAATAAATATAGTAAATACTTACGTCCATTTACATGGTAATTCTTTAGTAAATGTAGAATTTTTTGTTTCTGTACAATTAATTTCATCAATTGCAATACACCATACTGAAATTTTTTATTCACTATCAATATTAAATAATATAAATATATTTCAAACCTTTAGCTTTATTTTCTTTTGTACAACCCCGTAATTGTTGTGTTTTTGGATCAATTATATCTCTTAAACTTGGATCGGGACATAAAAATTGTCCCATTCTTAAATTATTACAATCCACTTCAACTGTAATACCATAACTAATTGGAAGGCATAGCAATAATAACCATAAATAAATACTCTTTTTAAATAATTTATAATATACTTTTAAAAATATCATATTTTAATAAATGGAAACTTATTTTCTCACTTGTTTATGCCCGCATGTCATTCATTGTCATGTAACAAAAACGTCAATTATCAGCTGGACTGTAGTTTTGTAGTAGCTAATGGCCGAAACACAATGCCAAAATTAGTTGTGGCTTTAACAACTGCAACTGTTTCGTTCAAGCTAGGTAGACCCAAACTTAGATTATAAACCAGGATATAAGATATAAAATACCGTCAAAAAAGCAATAAGATATAAAATACTGTCAAAAAAGTTGAGGCGGCGGAACGAGAAAATATTTTGATGACGGCTTCAGAAATGCAGCCCGCAGCAAAAAAGGTCGTTTGCTTCTTTTTTGCTGCGTTCTTTTTTGCTGCGGGCTGCATTTCTATTTGAATTTCTCTTCATTTTAATAGAAAATATAAATTTTTATATTAAATCTTTATTAATTATTGAATTTGTTAATTTTTAACAAACTTACATCTTTTGTACCTATATATTCAAACTTCTTTTAGAAATCGGTTAAAAATTGTTTTTTCGAACCCAGTGAGAATGTTTATACCAACGTCGCCCTGACTTACATACCAACGCGTATGCCTGACACGATATACTCTCCCATGGTAAACATGGGAATACCAACGCGTATGCCTGACACATATACTCTCCCATGGCAAACCACTTCCGCTGACGTTGTACTGACGCGTAGGTATCGTGTTTAGTTGTGTCAAAACCAACACTACTAAAAAGCCCTGATGTAAGCATACATCGAAACCGCGAGAGTAGTCAGAAGTCAAAAATTTGCTAATGTCAAATTTAAGACGCGAGGAAAATAAATAATTAAAAGTGATATTTTATGGTAATTAATAAGAGATTTTTATTAAAAAGTAGTGTAAATTATAGTTTAATAATTGTAGATTTGTTTTTATTTAAAAAAATTGTGCGATTATTTGATTTACATAGTTTATTTTTGTGATAAAAATTTAGTGCAAATTCCATAAACAAGAAATAAAATTTCCTATTGGAATATCTTAATATTTATATAATAATTAGTGTGCTAAAGGCAATTAAATATAAACTAAGTGTGCAAATTTCGTGCAATTTTTTGATTTTTGAAGTTAAATAATGCCGCGACATTGTGTGGTACCTTATTGCAAGTCCAATTATTTTTCGTCAGAACCATCGATTCCAACTTTTGGTTTTCCTAAAGATCAGGATTTTAAAGATAAGTGGACAGGCGCTATTCACAGAAATGACTGGCAGCGAAGAAAATGTTCTGCTGTTTGTGCGATTCATTTTCGAGAAGAAGATTTTATAAAACGCGAAAATAATAAATTTTATAAATTAAATGTCGGTGCTATACCTTCAATTTTTCCAAATTATCCGCACTATTTAGTTCCTATAGAAAACATTCAAAGACGGCGGGATCCGTCAAAAAAATTCGATAAATTAAATATTTTATTAGAAAAAAGGTCGAATGATTTTTTTGCATCTGACATTATTGCAGATTATAGTATTTTTAAAAATAATTTCAAAGAAAAAATCGATTGTCAAAATTATCTTCTTTTCGAAAATGGGGAAAAATGTGTATTTGTTTTACTCGAAAATAGCGAAGATTTAAAATGCAATATTTCTGTCCGAATTAGTATTAATAAATATTTAGTAGTAAATGTTATTTTACATGGATCCGAAGTTCCATATAATGAATTGCAATGGATTTTACCAAATAGTAGTAAAAAATTAACTTTATGGTCACAAATTGAAAATTTACTCGCGAGATACAGAAATATTGAGCAAACGAAATTTGAAAACCGCGAAATTTTATATTTAAAAAAGCACAAAACTGTCAAAACGATTTTTCTCACTAGATATTTAGATATTTTAAAAAATCAAGTAGAATTATTAAATATATTTACCCAAATTATTACAAACCAAAAATGAGTTTTTTAATGACTTTGTTTATTTTTTCATGTGAAACTGCTGGACGTATATGTTATGCAGTTGCAGTGTGTTCCAGGGGACGTATATGTTGTGCAGGAGTATTTTTTATAATTATATTATTTTGAATTTATTAATATTTAATTTCAGATACAGGTAACAATACGCATTTATGTTCCAATTGGTGAATTTGTATCTTATCAATAGACATTATTGATGTAAAAACACTATCTGATGGTACAAAATTATTAGAAAAGCGTATTATTACATGTATCTTAAATAATAGAAATCACAAAATATATAAAAAATTATAAATTTCGTTTTATTATCACTAAAAACATAATTTTTATCAAAGAAAAAATTATATGTCATATTGAATTCTCTGACTACCTTTTGGTATGTATGGGTTAGTGCACAGACTTTGTTCAGGGCTTTTTAGTAGTGTTGGTTTTGGTTCATATAACAAATATAACAAAAATACAGGGACGGCGTGTTTTATTCCACAACACCTCCCATTTTGATTACCAGATTTAATTACCAGATTTTGATGATACTTCCCCTTTAATGTGGTATCATTTTTACTCGCAATATCAACTTACAACAACAAAATGTAAATTATCTCCAGAAGTAAATATTTTGCGTTTGGACGTTTGGACAAATGTTTAAAAGGAGAAGCTAGAGAAAAAGTCGATATGTTATTAATATCATCAAGAAATCCAGACAAAATTATTAATATTTTAAATCGACATTATGGTAATCCAGAACAAATTCTTAGTGAATTAATATTTAAAGCAAAAAGAATTAAACCAGTTGATTCTTTACAAAAATTTGTTGATTATAATTGTGTTGTACAAAATATTACATCAACAGTGGAAAATATACCGGAATATGTAATGAACATTCCAAAATTGCTTGCAATTTTTACAGATAAATTGCCACAACATTTAGTAGTTCAATGGGCTACAAATTTAATGATAAAAAAAATTAATTCAAAAAATGTAACACTAAATATATTTGCTGAATGGTGTGAAGAAAAGTCACTAATTGTATCAGATGTGACGTTTTATACTAAAATTCATTAAGTAAACTATGATTCACAACAACAACAAAAAAATAGTGAAACAAATCGTCAACAGTTACCATTACCCAGTAAGAAAAAAGAATGTAAATTATGTCATGATGATGATCACCCGCTTGAAAAATGTTCTGTGTTTTTGAAAGCTGATTCTAAAAAGCGTTGGGAATTAGCTAAGAAAAATCATAATTGTTATTGTTGTCTGCGAAATCATAGTGGACAGTGTAAAAAACGTGAACAATGTAAAGTTAATGGGTGTGAAAGATATCATCATTCAATGTTACATAAAACTGATTTAAAAATATCTGAAGTTACTGGTTGTGTAAATGAAATAAAAAATTCAGTTTTATTAAAAATGTTAACCGTACGTATTAAAGGTCCACTAGGCATTGAAACAACAACAGCATTTTTAGACGAAGGTAGTACAACCACTTTTTTAGATATGGAGTTGGCCAAAAAACTCGGTATTCGTGGTGAAATTCAACCTTTGTGTTGCAAGTGGACCGGAGATGTTTATAGGTACGAGCCAAGGTCGCAAATGGTTAAAGCTAAAATTTCATCAGAAAATGGAAATGTTTTTTACAAGTAAAATAGTAAAATCCGTGAAGGCAACAAATTTTTAAATTTTTATTAATAAAGTGTATGACGGTACTTATCTTGAGGAAATTAAATTTCGTACCAGGATCACCATATTTCACACAATAAAAATGAGACCTTTAAAACCATGATATATTAATCGAGAAAATTCCCGACAGGATTACTTAACCTACAAACTTAATTTTCTTATTAGTAAAAACTTGTAAGAGTTATCACTAATATAATTGATAAATATCAATAGATATTTAATTCTACGTTCTATGTAGATTTAATTCAAACAAAAAGGGCGCAAAAAAAAAATTTGGATAGGGCGTATAGAACCATAGAGCCGGCGCTGTCCGAACAGTACAAAATTTAAATTTACCTAATCAATCAGTAAATATAGCAAAATTGGCTGAACAGTTTCCAGATATAAATCAAGTACAATTATCAAAATATGAAAAAAAGCACGGCTATTTTATTAAATGAGTAATCTAATTTTCATTAAAAGAAAGCTAATTATGTTTAAAATATTCCTGTGTGTGTATGTACGTCGGTTAAGACTCAAAGCAAAACCAACACTACTAAAAAGCCCTGAACAAAGTCTGTGCACCAACCCATACATACCAAAAGGTAGTCAGAGAATTCAATATGATATATAATTTTTTCTTTGATAAAAATTATGTTTTTAGTGATAATAAAACGAAATTTATAATTTTTTATACATTTTGTGATTTCTATTATTTAAGATACATGTAATAATACGCTTTTCTAATAATTTTGTACCATCAGATAGTGTTTTTACATCAATAATGTCTATTGATTTTGATAAGATACAAATTCACCAATTGGCACAAAAATGCGTATTGTTACCTGTATCTGAAATTAAATATTAATAAATTCAAAATAATATAATTATAAAAAATACTCCTGCACAACATATACGTCCCCTGGAATACACTGCAACTGCATAACATATACGTCCAGCAGTTTCACATGAAAAAATAAACAAAGTCATTAAAAAATTCATTTTTGGTTTGTAATAATTTGGGTAAATATATTTAATAATTCTACTTGATTTTTTAAAATATCTAAATATCTAGTGAGAAAAATCGTTTTGACAGTTTTGTGCTTTTTTAAATATAAAATTTCGCGGTTTTCAAATTTCGTTTGCTCAATATTTTTGTATCTCGCGAGTAAATTTTCAATTTGTGACCATAAAGTTAATTTTTTACTACTATTTGATAAAATCCATTGCAATTCATTATATGGAACTTCGGATCCATGTAAAATAACATTTACTACTAAATATTTATTAATACTAATTCGGACAAAAATATTGCATTCTAAATCTTGGACTTGCAATAAGGTACCACACATTGTCGCGGCATTATTTAAATTCAAAAATCAAAAAATCGCACGAAATTTGCACACTTAGTTTATATTTAATTGCCTTTAGCACACTAATTATATTATAAATATTAAGATATTCCAATAGGAAATTTTATTTCTTGTTTATGGAATTTGCACTAAATTTTTATCACAAAAATAAACTATGTAAATCAAATAATCGCACAATTTTTTTAAATAAAAACAAATCTACAATTATTAAACTATAATTTACACTACTTTTTAATAAAAATCTCTTATTAATTACCATAAAATATCACTTTTAATTATTTATTTTCCTCGCGTCTTAAATTTGACATTAGCAAATTTTTGACTTCTGACTACTCTCGCGGTTTCGATGTATGCGTACATCAGGGCTTTTTAGTAGTGTTGGTTTTGCTCAAAGCCAATTTAGAATATTGTCAGTTACTAAATAAGCTTTTTGTCTGTTAATAAAAATAGCTTTTTTTGTTAATAATCGTTTCTATACATCACTTTTTCCCAAATGCGTGCTACATCTGTATATTTATTATCTGTGGTTGTAACTTATATATTTAAATTTTAAACCATTTAATTTACAGGAGAACATAAAGCTTGGAACAAAAAAAATAAAGTTCTTTAAATTTTGTTCTTTTCAAAAAAATAATATTCTAAAATATCGTTTTTATCACAAATAAAGTGCAGGAATTTCGTTCTTTAGTAGAATTTTTGAGAATTTTTTTTATGAAATAAATATCGTTCGAAGAACTTTATAATTTGAGGAACGAAAAATTCGTTTTGGTTCTGAATTTTATATTTATTATCAAAAATTAACGATAAAAAAAACGAAATTACCATCCCTGTGCAAAAGTCTCCACACCACATATTACGAAAAATGCAGTTTGCATTTTTTATATTAATAGATGGCACGCAAAAGTCTCCACATATTATTTCGCGCGACGGAATTTTGACATCACGACGGAATTGAGTTTTTGTGCCATCAGAGTATATATTTGTAGCTGGCTGATGTTTTTGACATCACGACGGAATTTTGACATCACGACGGAATTTTGACATCATTTAGTTGTTTCCCTTTAAGAAAAATAAACGAATTCGCTTTTGGCGAAGTGTATACGAACCGTTTCTGAACTGGCTTTTTTACTAAAAAATCTAAAAAACACGTGTAAACAAACAGAGTCAACAATATATTTTTGACTCTGCTCAAAACCAGTTCGCTAACGTTCCGTTTTCAGTTCGTTTTTTGCGAACTCCTTTTTTATTCATATAAAAAAGTAGTCGGGTTGTCATTAGTAATTTTGTTTAGAAAAAAAATTAATTAATAAAAATTAAATCCAGTTTAGAAGAATTTCAAGCATTTGAAGATGAATTAAAAGGAGAAACAAATCAAATTGCTTTGGTATGAACATATTTCTAAAATATTTCTTAAACATTATTTTTACACTCTAACTGCCACGTCAGTCAAAAAGGCCTGACACCTAACTGTAAGCATCCACCGCAATTAAAATTATTAAAATATTCGCTACAACCGCAACGATTTTTTGTAGTTCCACACATCCGAAGCTAATAAAATTCATTTGTGTTATAAGTTTTGTGGTGGTAAGACCTTTGGTAATTTTATTTAGTGTCAGTCGTTTTTGTGTGACAGTGTGTTTTTTAAGGTAAGTTTACAAATAAAATCGAGTGTCAGTCATATTTGACCGACAGATCCCAATTTTTTTAAATGAATGAAATGGAAATAACAGCCTGTTTTGAAGAAGAAGATTTTGGTGATAGCGATTCACTTGAAGATTTTAGTTCGGATGATTCTGTAGTAGATCCCGACGCGTTTATGACTGAGCAGGAAATCCAACAATGTGCTTCGATTGCTACGTGGAACAGCACTAATCTATATTTCTTACTAATTTATCTAAATGTTATGTTTGTTTTGTTATTTTTTATATTTGTTTTTGCTTTTGTATTTGAATTATTTATCTTTTTATGTTTATTTAATTGAAATAAAAAGTAACATTTAGGTATAATTTTGTTTCAATTTTTTTTTCTTTTAGTGCATATAAGATACCTTTGAATTTCAGGAATGTTCCGTTCCAGCTTCAAAATTTTTCTTGATTTGTCTATAATGACCGTCAGACTCTCAAATGTATTAAAATATGTTCTAAGGGTGTCTGACAAGGCAATTTTTAAATAGCTCTTTGTCAGGTCGAAGTGTCTAACAAAACCATTTTTTAGTTTATTTTTGTCAGGCTTGTTTGACTGACAACTAAATATTCCAAAAATGCTGAAAAATGTCGTGGCAGTTAGAGTGTTAATACTATGGTTTATATTACATATTGAAAAAAGATATTGAATAATTTATCGGATGTGTCGCTAGAGAAGTTTGCTTAAAAGCAGTTATAACAGACGAGGCTGCAGGTAGCTTCTCGTGGTTTGGAAATTTTTAAAAATAATGTAATGAATATAGCACACAGATAGTGTATACTCAACCTTAATAAAATATATCGGTATATACATGGTGTATACCCACCTTAATAAAATATAAAAATTAAAAGATAAGAATTATGCATTAAACCTAATGCACAAAATTGTAATATGAGTAGATATATATTTTATAGTAAAATCAAAGTAAAATAATAGTTAATTAATAATTTTTTTTATACAATAATAAATTTTCATGAACAATTATTCAAAAAAAAAATTTTTTTTGTAAATTAAACATTAGTTCTAGCAACTTCTTTTGCTATTTTTTATGTTAATAAATTTTTAATATAATTATATGCTATATTAATAGCAATAATCAAAATTAACAGTATTACAATAAGTTGTAAATTTGAAAATTTAAATTCATCTTTTGCATGAATATTTGCTGCACTACCAGCACTATTATTTATAATAACCTCCTCAGGTTTAGCATTTTGTCCACCCATTATGTGGATCAAATTTGAGATTTTATTTATTCGTTAGTGTAGACGAAAATATAAAACAAAGTTAGAATTTTGTAAATTTTTAAGTGGATTTTTTTTTTTATAATAATAAAGAAATTTTTAAGTGGATTTTTTTTTATAATAATAAAGAGTAAAAAGTAAATTATAGAGTGTTAAGTATTAAAGTTAAATGGTAAACAAACATTACCAACTCAAAAAAATATTTAAGAATCATTTAAGAATTTTACAGTATTTAAAATATTAAATTTATTTATTTATTTATTTATTTCGAAAATAATATTATATAAATATAATATTATTTCTTATTTTATACGTCTAGGTAACGATGACCATATTGACGTTTTTCATTAATTTATATAGAATTCATTATATACAAAAAATAAAATTAAAGTTTACATATGCGTTCAATAAAATTAAAAGTAGGAAAAGTACAGTATTTATATCTTATATATTATGTTTTTGATTTTATTAATATATTATATGTTTTTGATTTTGTTAGATTTTAAAAATTCAAATAGAATTGAATTTCCATTTTGATTTGGATTTGTTTATGATTTGGATTCAACAAGGTGTTCAAATTCCTTCCATTTCTATATTTTAATTTATCCCATGATTCATTAAATTCGATACAATCTATTAGTAAATGTTTAATTGTTATTATTTCATCGCAAGTTTGGCATTTTGGTGGTTCTTCTTTTTTGAATAAGTATTCTTTATTTAAAAGGCAATGCCCAAGTCTTAGCCTAGTCAGGATAACGCATTGATTTCTGCTTAAATTTGGATGAAGCGCTGGTGGTTCTATATTTGGCCAATGATTTTTTAAAAAGCTGGTTGAATTTGTCCATTTTGCTATTTGATGTTTTGCTATTTCATTTTTAATTAATTTTATGTATGACTTCAAGTCATTTGGAAAGTAGTTTATGGATGGTGAATTTATTGTTGATTTAGCTGCTTTGTCCGCTTCTTCATTTCCAACTATTCCTTTATGGCCTGGAACCCAGCGTATGAAAATATTTTCTGCATCTATCAGTTCGTTTCGAATGGCTGATGGTAAATAGTTTTTATTTTGTAAATTTCTTACAGCTTCTATTGTTGACATCGAATCAGTATGTATATATGTTTTTTTGTTTGAGAGTTTTGTCCACTTTATTGCTTCTAAAATTCCTGAGGCTTCAATAGAATAAATGGAGAAAAAATTAGGTATCAATTTGTTTATAATTGTATCGCCAGACGAAGAAACAATGGCAAATGCACCTGTATCTTGAGTTTTTGTGCCATCAGAGTATATATTTGTAGCTGGCTGATGTTGATGTAAAAATTCTAAATGTACTTTATTGTAGAAGCAGCGAGAAATATTATTCTTAGACGTAGGAAGATCTGTTATTAAACAAGACTCTTTAAAAAGCCAAAAAGGATGGGTATCAGGATTAGGAGAAGGGTCTGGAATTGGGATATTTAATTTCGAAAATATAAAATATGAATTGATTAGTGCAGTTTTTAATTTAATGCAATTTTCAGAATTTGAAATAATTTTTAGTTCTGAAAAAAGTGGATATGATTCAAAGAGTAAATTTTTCATAATAGTTTTAGCCGCCAAAAAGTCTCTTCTATCCTCAAAAGTACATGTACCTGCCTCTATTAATAGTGCATCTATAGGGCAATTAATAATGAATCGGTAATTATATTACCATTTATATTTGTAATACTCGTTAAATTTTTTGACAATTTTTTTCCGTTAAGGATTTTTAATTTATTCCAAAGAGTTTTAGAGTCGAGTGTAGGGTTAATTGATGAAATAAAATCTGACCAACATACCTTTTTGGACAAAATAATGTTCCTTTTGACTTTTGCTAATTTTGACTTAAATTCTATAAGATTTGCTTGCAGCGGGTGGCGTTTAAAAAAAGTCCACGCTTTATTCTTTTCTTTAATTAAATTTAAAATTTGCTGGGACATCCATACTGGTTGAATTTTTGATATATTCTTAGGTTTTGTAATAGGAATTGAAGCATTCGCAGCACTTTTTATTATTTTTGTTATTGTTGCAGATTCTTTGTTTATATTTGTAGAAATTGGCCTAGACATAGATTCAATATTTATACGCTTTTGGAAAAAATTCCAATCAGCTTTACTTTCTACAAATTTTGGAGATCTTTGAAATTTTGCTATTGAAATTGAAGGTTTTAAAAGTATCGGTAAATGATCGCTGCCTGAATGACAATTTAAAACTGTCCAATCAAAATTTAATGCTACCGATGGTGATGCAAAAGTCAAATCTATATTTGTTAATGTTGAAAAATTAGATAGGTGAGTTGGTGAGCCATCATTTAATAGTACAAACGGCGATTCAGTAGACCAGTTATATACAATGGAGCCAAAACTGTTCGTAACACTATCTCCCCAAGCTGGATGTCTGCTATTGAAGTCCCCAAGGATTATCATTGGTTGTGGAATTTGTGAAATCAAATCCTCTATATCGTTTTCATCAAACATTATATGATGTTCCATATAAATATTAACTAAAGATATAGCTGGACTAGATTTTAATGTTATTGCTGATGCTAAAATATTGGACTGAATTGGAATTATAGAAAATTTTATATTTTTATTAATTAGGAAACCTATACCACTTCTGTTGTTGGTATAAATGTCACGATTCTTAAAAACTACATTATAATTTTTATATGAAATTGGACTTTGTAGGTTTTGAAAGTGCGTCTCTTGCAAGGCAATAATTTGAGGGCAATAGTCTTTAATTAGTAATTCTAAAAAGTTTTTATTATTATTGAATCCTTGTATGTTCCATTGCAAAATAGATATATTTTTACAATTCATCATTTAGTATATTAAAAGGATAATTTACTGCTATACTTGGAGAAAGAGAAGTTTGATTAATTGATTGACTTGGTAAGTCAGTTATATCATATTTATCATTCTGTTCTTCAAAAGTTTTACTGTTATCGAGATTAAAAATTGTTTTAATTTGATTAAAATTTGTATTAATTTGAGATTGAGTTTCTGGTAGAAAATTGTTAATTTGAGATTGAGTTTCGGGTAGAGAATTGAGATTTTTTGTACTATTAATAGAAGTTTGTGGCTTAATACTTTCACAAGATAGAGAAGTTTGTGGCTTAATTATTTCGTTAGAAAGAGAATTTTGTGGCTTAATACTTTCATTAGAAAGCGATTTTTTGCCTGTAGTTGTTGTAATATTGTTTTTATTATTTATTGAATTCTGATTTATATTATTTTCGATATTAATTTTATTGTTTTTTTTTTGATTTTTAGTATGATTTGGATTAGTATTAATGATTGTATTGAAAGGATTTTTTATTAGGTGGGCTAGAGGAATATTTAAGTTTGATGAAGTAAATTGTGTTTTTTGACTTTTTAGTTCATAATCTTTTTTAGCTTCAATAAAGCTGCATTTTTTTTCGGTCTTTATTTTTAAAATTTCTTTTTTTTCCACGAATTTAGGACATTTATTCGAAATAGACGGATGTGTGTCTAATGTGCAGTTTACACACCAGTTTCTAACACAATTATTCTCATGTGGTGGTAAAGCGCATGTTGCACAAATTTCGGTTTTATTACAGAATTTTATTGTGTGTCCTAGATATTGGCATTTACGGCACCTCATTGGATTTGGGAAATAAGGTTTCACCTTAACCAAATAGTATGCCAAATCAACTTCATATGGTAATTCGAAAGAGTTGAATGTTAAAATTATTATACCTGTGTAATATGGTTTATTTTCAGCATCTCTTCGTTGTACTTTGTAAGCGGCTATTACTTTTTGATTTTTCATTTCTTCTACAATGTGCTCTTCAGTTAGATTTTTTAAAATTGGAGCGTAAATTGTTCCCTTTGTAAAATTAAGAGTGGGATGAAGTTTTCCCTCAACCTCAATAACACCACTTAAATTCTTTTTACCTATGAATTTTTTTGCCACCAACTCACTTTTAACGAGTAAAAGTAATTGATTATTGTTTAAGAGCGAGATTTTAATTATCTCTTTGCTCACACCTTCTAACGCTTTTTTAATTAAAAATGGACTAATCTCAATTAGTTTTATATTTTTATCTGTCGGCTCTAATAGCAAGAATTTTTGACTTTGATTAGACATTGAATTATTTTTCTTATTATTATTATTAATCTCTGGGAAGATTTGAGAGTAATTATCTAAATCTAAACCATTGCAATTATTGTTACTATTATTGTTCATTCTTTTTTTCTTATTTTGTGGTGAAATTGGCTCTTCAGAAATATTAATTTCATTGAGAGAGTCAAAACGATTTGTGGGATTTCTCCCACGCGGCCCGGAGGCCATTATGAAAGAGAAGAAAAAATTAATTAACGGAGTTTAAAGAACCGTACTTATAAAATTAATTATAAAAAACTATTAATTTACTTAATTATTGTACTTAATTATTGTTTTACACTTTGTTTGAATTCAAATTCTGTCCCAGAAAACACTTTCCACTATATATATTATTGTTTTTCTTTCTATAGATAAATTTAAAACTGTCTTAATTTTTAATTATTTAGTATTAATTTAATAATAATTATATTTTCTGGACCAACCGTTTAACTCGAAGAGCGTGGGTAGACTGATATTAAATTTATATGATTGTATATATATATATATTTATTTATAATTTTTTTTTTTTTTTAAATTTCATATATAAAATATTTTATTTTTATACATAAGTAAATTTTTTCATTATCAAAGATATTTTATTTATTTGTTTTTGCATTTAATATGTTTGAATATTTTTCAAATGTATTATCAAATGCTTCCGAAAATTTCTTGTCCGCCGTTTCACGTTTCTGCTTTCGTCGTCGCTGTTCTGTCTTTTGTTGCTTTTTAATACTTTGATCTGTTGTACGAATTTCTTTTTCTCTAGTGTTGTTGCTATCGCAGATAATCTGTATAAATTGGCTATCTCCTTCCTTAATTGTACATATTTTCCTCCTCTTGTCTTATTTTTTATTTTTTTTTAGTTGGTTCTGGTGTATTTGTTACATACACCAGAACCGATGTCGTTTCTTATATTCCTCTATGGATATTGGTTTTGGACCAATTTGGTGGCTATTCTCTCCTATGACTTTTTGTATTTTCTTCTAGCGTTCGGTGTGCAGGATCGCCATGTAGTGTTTATGCTTATGATTTATATATGTTATATAGGGTTATTAAATATATATTATTTGTATACTAACTTCATCCATTTGTAGCAACAATGCTACCTCAATATTCAACAGGCAAGATTGCCGACTTTGTTGAGGAAGTTAGTTTTAGGAGTTTTAAATTTAAACAAGCGTGTTGCTTTATAATAAAGATAAGACTCGGTTGACTTCTGATTGAAAAGTGAATTTTTATTATAATTCTGTCTCTTTATATACCCTAATTATTTGTTTACAATTAAAATTCCTTAGAAATATTATTCCCTTTAAAACTATATAATTCTTATTATTTATATTTGGTCAGCATTTTTGACCAAAATTATTTTATTTTGATTTTACTACAAAATATATATCTACTCATATTACAATTTTGTGCATTAGGTTTAATGCATAATTCTTATCTTTTAATTTTTATATTTTATTAAGGTGGGTATACACCATGTATATACCGATATATTTTATTGAGGTTGAGTATACACTATATGTGTGCTATATTCATTACACCATAATATAGCAGTAAATTCATTCATTGTAATCAATATAATAAAAGGTAACTTCAAAAATGATTTTTAATATACAGCTTTGAATTGATGAAATTTTAAATAAATTTTTATTTTAGATTGCACAAGCGAAAAATTTTCGAACAGCAGGGTGCGCAATACCATCAATGTTATAAAGAAATGGTTCCAATATGCAAAAGATCGCATATGTAAAAGTGCAAAAAATAATGTACAAAAGTTAAAAAATTACAAATATTTTTAGAATATAAGTTTTATATGAAGTTAATATCAGGTGGAATCAAAATCCTGCAATATATTTATTTTAATATTAGTAAAATTAATGTGAAAACAGGTCGAATTAAAATCCTGTTATTTTTATTTGTTTTTATTGCTAAGTACAGGTAGAATCTAAATCCTGTAAAATATCCTTAATAATGTGATCAAGAAATTTTATTATAAGTTTTTGTTATTGAAAAAAAGATATAATAAAAATCGTCCCAAATTATTATTAAGGTAATACAAAAAATTATAAACAGAATATATAAATATGCTGTTGAATGTTATTAATTTGAAATTTTATAAATAAACTGATAAAAAAATTTATATATATTTTCAATTATTTTATTTATTAAAAAAAATCA
The DNA here is from genome assembly GCA_949752835.1 of Empis stercorea. Lineage (NCBI taxonomy): Eukaryota > Metazoa > Arthropoda > Insecta > Diptera > Empididae > Empis > Empis stercorea. The sequence goes on along the minus strand of OX457089.1, from coordinate 20,964,769 downwards.
CCTCGTAAACGTACCGTATTTAACGTAACAAAAACGAATCGCTAAAGGCGTTACATAAACGAAACGCTGAAGGCGTTACATATACGAAACGTATTTTACGGTTAAAAATCGAATCACTTTTTAGTTACATAAACGAACCGCTTTCAACGAACTCTTGGCGTTACGTTTTTTAGTTCACTCCTCTTATTATGACATTTACGTTTCCGGTTCGTTTACGAACTGCCAAAGCGGTTCGTAAACGAGCTCATATATGAACAAACGACTTCGCCGGCGGTTCGTTTACGGTTCGCTTTTCTTAAAGGGTTTGTTTTAAATTTAAAAAAAATTTAATTGGGAGTAAAAAAATTTAAAATTGATTTTTTTTTAAATTCATAAAAATTTAATTTTTAAAGCTCAGTATAATAATAATTACAGTACAGTATAATAATTAAAGTAGTGCAATTATGGTAAATGATCAAGAATTTAATATGGATATTTATTGAAGAAGATTTAGATAAGATTGTGAATATTTGTATGAGCTAAAAAATATGAAATTATATCAAAATTTTCTGTTTGGCATAATTCACAATCAAAATTATAATAAAATTAAGTGTTAAAAAATATGTTAATAATTATTTTAAGCATTAATTATACTGATAACATACATATTTTTAAATTTATTAATTTATTTAATTTTCTATAATTTAAATTTGATTTTAAATTTAAAAACACATATGAACATAATTAATAAATTTCATAAATAAAATTCATTTTATAATTCAAAAATATATCACAAGTTTCAATTTTAAATATTGTGCAAACATCCTTATTAAATAATTTTCGTAAGGGTTAATATTTTTATAAATTATTATTATTATTATTATTATATGCTATTCTTATTATAAAATAAATAAATAGTAAGATGTATTTATAAATAATAATAATAGCATTAATAATTATTATGAGCCGTTTTTTTTAAATTGGTATAAGTCCATTTTATTTGCATTTGAATGGTTTGCAAAATATTGGTATAAGTTAATACGCTTATTGTATGTTTTTTTAAATATTAAATTGATGTAAGTTGTAAGTGATCGTTTTTAAAGTATTAGTTAAAAGAAATTTATATTGTTAATTATAATTATTATTTATTTATCATAAATTTCTTCCACTTCATCATCACTTCTGCTGTTACCAACATTGAGATTAATTTCCATTTTAAAATAAAATCAGTAATATAATAATCCATACACTATTTTAAAAATTATTTTAAAAAGTAAATAACTGTAAAATTATTTTAATGTCAATTTAGCAATTGTCAAACTTTTCTACACAATATTTTTTCACAATTATTTCACGACGATTTCACAATGGAAATTTGGAGATCTTTGGAGATGGCGTTAAAATTTCGCTACGCTCCATCTCCGTACATACTTTTATAGTGCAGAGTAGGAATAAAAAAACGAGCTTTCATTTCATATATTTGAATATTGAAAATTTGATTTTTTTAAATATCAACAAAGTAAAGTGGGCGAAAATTTTTCAATCAATTCTAACCCTGGAGTTACAATGTCGCTCTCATTTCGCTTTCATTTCGCCCTCTATTCGCTGTCTTACGCAGTCTACAAACATAGTAGTCACAATGATGAGAATTTTTTTTTGTTCTTAAATATCAGTTCATTGTTTTTTCCAATAAATATTGTAATTTTTTTTATAACTAATAATTATAAACAAATAATTAATGATACCGCACAAAATTCAAAAAAAAAATTACACACAATTCTATTATTTTGACACATCAACGCGTAGTTGTAGCGAAAAAGTTAAAAGTTATGGGCTGGTTATAATTTTACTACCACCACAACCACAACCACAGCTAGCAACTTCATACTTATGGAAACCAATGTTTTGAGTTATAATAGACGCGACCGTCGCCGCGAATGTAGTCTAATTTTAAATATTTTGAAGCGCTGGCAAAATGTGGTAGCGAATTGTCAAGATTAAAAAAAATCAAAATTCAATTGTATTTTTATTAGTATAAATGGAAAAATTAATTAAATTTTATACATATAATTTATTAACGTCAAAGGGGTCGACTCCTTTGTTATTAATTTTTAATATATAGATAGGGTTTCAAACACAAACACAATTTTGAAAGTTACGCTCAGCTTTGTCGCGCTATTATAACTCGTCGCGCTACATGTAGTTGGTAGCTGTGGTTGTGTTTGTGGTGGTAGTACAATTATAACCAGCCCATTAAATGGATAATATCACCTTAGAATCGGACAGTGATTCAGGTAGGTATTTACAAAATGTTGTTGTTGTTGTTGTAACCAACTTTTTTCATAGTTGCGAAATGCGAGCGAAAAGGGTGCGTTCATTGTAAACACCTTCATACAATTTCATACATTTCAACTTTATTTTGACACTGGCTGCGTATTGAGCGCGAAATGAGAGCGAACATTGTAACTCCAGGGTAAATCATATTTTCCCTTTGCTCACATCGTTTTTTATTCTTTTTATGTAGAGTAGAGCAGAGTAAGAATAAAAAAAGACAGCTTATATTTAGAGGAGGTGAGACAGACCTATTCGGGCAATTGAATGTGGGAAAGATTTTGTCTTTTTGCATACCAGCATACAGTATTATTGTATGAAAAAAAAAATTGACGAAAAAAAGATCCGTCAAATTGGCAATGTTTTTTTGTATAAGAAAAAGTTAAAATCGATTTAACTTATTCATATGATTTTCATAAGAAAATAGGCGTGAACATAGATTGTTGTTGTTGTCTCACTCAAAGGAATTGATTTGAGAGCCTTTATTTATAATAATCTGTAAGAGGAACTATTTTTTTTTTATCTGGGAGGGTGTTTTCAAATTTTCAATTTTTGAAATTTTAAAATTGTTTCGAAATTGAATATTGTTTCCAAATTTTTTATTTGGAAACAATAATTTCCATTTATTAAAATTATTATCCGCATCCAGAGCAAAATATCGGCATCCAGAGCAAAATAAATAAACAGAAATGCCAATACTTTACATTGGTCAAGTTGCGACCATGTTTGTTTATTTTTTTCTGTGACTGCGGATGTCAACTGACATGCCAGTCAAGTAAATACAAAAAGCTTTCCCCCCAAGGCAATTCAATCGCGCAGGCCATCTGGTGGTGGGTTACGCCTCGAAAAAAAATCGTACTCTTCGTGTCTGGCAACACCGAAAAAAAAAATCCGCGTTGCAGTGGAACGGAACGTTCCAGAAGCGAAGAGAAAAGGTGGCCTGATTTTTTTTTGCTTGGTTGTAGATGTGGATGGAAAATCTTCGTTTAGAAAAAAAAAAGGAGGGAGTCGGTTTTTGGTTGTTGTAACAAGCAGACGTGCGGCTCATATAAAAAAAAAAAAGATTAGATATAAATTTTCTCGTGGTTTTTTTTTTGTAACACCGGAATTAAATAAAAATAGTAACATTATTGCGAAAAAGTTGGTGCCGGTATTAATTAAATCAATCATAAATTGATAAATAAGAGAAGAAGAAAAGAATATTCCGGAAAAATAGTTATATATAAAAATTAATTTCGGTCGTAAGAATTATTTTTTTTTTGGTTGCCGCCGTCCTAAATAAAAAGAAATTTTTATTTCATTGATTGCCAGATCCAGTGTCGCGTTTTGTTTTATTTTGGTCATAGGACGTATGCCCAAAAGCTATACCAGCATCTACTCAAGAAAGAGAACATCGGAAGTCATCATCTTCGAGGGAACAGCAGAATCCAGAAATATCGTTCAGAGGACGATTCCGGCTATCCCTCTGATCCAGCAACATCGTCGAAGAAGAAGAAAGAAGAAACAACAGAGATTAGCCTGGAAAAAAAAATATTCGATTGATGGTTTTGGACATATGTTAGTTAATATATGTCAAGACCGTGTATTAGGGTGATAGATGTATGCTAGGTCCGCTAAATAGAAAGTAAAATTAGTTTGAATAGCTGGAAGAAAAAAAAACAAAATGAAGAATTTTTTTGAAATTTATATTTAAAATGGCCGCAGTTATTGCTGAAAAGAAAAGAAATGATTAATTGAAAAAAAAAATTTAAAATTGAGTTTTTATTGTAGTTAAAGTAGTTTTGATTTATTATTTTGTAATTATTATTTTATGATTTTGTTGTTTGATTATTATTTTTTTTTTATTTTATTATTTTGGTTTGATTATCATTTTTAATTATTATTTTTTTTTTGTTAATTTAAATTTTTATTTTGGTTATTATTTTTGGGTTTTCTTTTTGTTAATTTTCTTTCCTGATTTCAATTTTGAAAATTATAGGTATCGTATGTTCATCGGACTTTCCTCGACATGTCAGGCTGGTTCCGGAGAACTAAAAGGGTACGTGGTAAATTAACAATTATTATAAAATTTTAAAAAGTATGTAAAACGAAAAAAAAATAACGAGGAAAAAGAAAACACCAAGTGCACGACCAAATTAGAGGAAAATATATTATATGAAAAAAATTATAAATTTGGTTGGTCGAAAAATTGTTTAAATATTTTACATTGGCTGATTAACACTGAATAATAGAATAGAGGAAACAATTCATTTCTTTTCGCAATAAAAATTTATTGGTGTTATAATTTATTACATTAGTTATAAAGTTTTTTTTTTGTAGATTTTTTTTTTGTAGAATTTTTTTGTGTGGCTAGTCCGCTATGAATTGAACTCGACACGGAGCATTTTCCCTTCTTCCTTCCTTCGCTGATTTTGTTTTGTTCCTGACGGGTGGATTGGTGAACCCACGCCTCACATGGCTGAGGACCTAGCCGGACACCAGGAGGAAAACCCCAATCCATCCGAGAATCCGTCGACGATTATATAAAAATTTGGTCTTGTTTTTGTGTTCCGCACCCGTGGTCACCCAAGGCCTGGCGCCCACAATTTCGACGGGTTCTAAACAATCCTATTCCTCCGAAATAATTGCACGTAACCTGCAGAAAGGAAATTAATAAGAGAAAAAAAAATTAAATTAGACGATTTTGTTTTTGTTAACTGGCAATACCTAGGTGAATGCTAACATTATAATTACTATGGTGAGTCATAAGTGGCCTAGTTTCAAGTAAAATTTTCTTTTCCTCTTAATTTCATTTCGTGGATGGATAAAAATGGCGCCGATGACAAATAGCCATTAAATTATCCTCTGGGGTTACAAATATGGCGCCCAATCATAAGGCCTGCACCATTTGTTCTACAAATATGGCGCCCAAACTAGATTGTCTTTCAGATACTCCAATTGGTTATACAATTGATGCCAAGGTGTTGCGTAATAGGTTCAAAACTTCGTGTCGTACAACACCAAATGTGTGCTGGGGAAGAAAATGTTTTTTATTAAAATTATCCTCGTATTTTATTGGCAAGGAACTAGGTTTTTTAACCCGCTGTCAGTTCACTTGACCCTAACGTCAGTTCCAAAAACCTGACTATTTTTATGTCAGTCCCAATGAAACATGTTTCTATGTATTGGTGCGCACTGAATATTGACATATTAATTGTCAAAATTTTTGTTTATGTAAACAGTTTTGTAAACAATAAATTTTTGGTTATGTAAACATTTTTGTAAACAAAAAATATTTTTTTATAAACAATAATGTTTTTTAAAAGCCAATGAATTCTATTTTTTTTAATAAAAACTTTATTGCAATAAATAATTGTTTTTAAATTTAAGGAAAATATATTTTCATTCGTATTTTTTTATATCATGTTTAATATTACATTATAAACACCCACAAATAATATATCATAACAATTCTTAGATTTAAAAAACTCTTGAAATATTTGTATCCAACAAAATTTATAAATCTGTTAAATAATTAAAAATAATTATTTTACAATAATATAAGACATAAATTTAATTAGACAATTAATTATTTATACAATAAATAATTATTTCACACAAAAATTTAATATTTATATAAATTCAGTTATTCAGTACCAATTTTCAAAATGGTCAATAGTTTTTATTTTGAGAAATTATTTCAAATTTTTTGAATTGTTTACATTTTCAGAAAAGTGACATAAATAAAATTGCTTATGTAGTGGAAAGAACTGAAGGGGAAAAATGAACTGAAAAAAATGAGTTCAAAAAGATGGCGGAACAAGGAACTGGATTTACACTTTTTGAAATATCAAATTCCCAATAATACATGCTAGGGTCACGATTTGACGTAAAAAAAGGGGAAAATTGGGAACTAGTTCCGCACTTTAACCTAGTTCCTGCCAATAGAATACGAGATATGTTGTGGTGTTAGACGGTTGGTCACCCCAACAAAGAAAATTTTTCTTCTTCAAAATGGTTGTTCGTTGTTGCGTCAGATGTTGGAGGAGAGAACAAAGCAAATCAGCAATTCCGTCCCCGTCTTCGGTATTTTCGGGTCGTCCGGTTCGAGTCTGAAAGAGTAATCAAAGATTTAAAGAATTGTGAAACGTAATTAAAAAATTTAAAAAAAATTTTCCTGACATTAGAAATTTATATGGTCCATATAGTAATTCTGTCAGTGGTAGTGTGTGTGAGTTAGAAATAGTCCACATAGTAGTCCTCACACGGTAGAGTAATTTGTGCTGGTTAGAAATTATTTTGTAGTCAAAAATGATAGTCCTAGTACACGGTTGTGGTAAATAATTTTTTTTTTATTATTGCGGAATATTATATTTTTTTTTCTTGATCAGACTTGGGCTTGATGGGTCGAATATCCGGTTGAAGTAAACCCCTTTCCCACCTTTATTCCTGTCCTACCCTAATCCTGTCGATCCTTTTCCTTAAAAAAAAATGCGAAGTGTCGAAGTCAATTTGTTAGAAAACTTTTATAAAATACTTGTGAAGTGAATAAATTTTTTTTATATACTAGGTAACCCTAATTGTACTTTAACTAAAAGTAGTACAATTTCATAAGAATTTTTTTTGAGTATTATTAACTAAATATTGTAATTTATTGTATTTTTCGTAATTATTGATAGTAAATACAATAGTGGTCTTCACGACCTAAATATTTTTTCTTGATATTTTGATATTTTACGAAATAACGAGTTTTGATTGGTTGAAAAAAATATTAAAATATCACGATAGTGTCAAGAAAAATATCAAGAAATACATGCCGCTGGGCATTATAATTTTTTTTTGGAACTTATATTTTTTTTTTTTTGAATTTTTTTTGGGGGGACAATTTTTTTTGTGGTTCCTATATTGAACGGTGAATCATATTAGATAGTATTCGGAGGAGGAAGAATACATTGATTGAAATATCGGAGTTATATATATATTCGAATGGCATAAAATTATTTTTTTGGCCGTTTCGATTAATTATAAATTCCTTGGGACTTATCAGTATTATTATGGATTTTTATATTGAAAAAAAAAAAAAAACAACAATATAAATGCTTGTACAACAATATAAATGCTTGTGTAATAAATGCTTGTGTAAAACAACAATATAAATGCTTGTGTAAATATAAATGCTTGTGTAACACATCGATATATAAAACAAAAAATTGAATTGTAGTGTAAGGAATAAATAGTACTGTAATAAATAAATAAAAATACGTGGTTGTAAAAAAATATTTTTTTTTGTTTATTATTATTTTATTTTGGGCTGTCTCATTTTGTATTGGACAAATTATTTCGTTTGAAGTAGCATTGGGCATATCGTGGTAGATCTTGTCGCTTGGGGATAGAAATTTTGCATTTGGCCGAACATGGATCCGTCATTGCTAGAAGAAGATGAATTGTTATATGAGCTTGAAATTCGTAGATTAAATCTAATACCTGGTACGACCATTTCGAATATTCCAAAATTGCGGATCAATTTAGCGGATGAGCGTCGTGCGCCTCAACAATTACCAATGGTGGTCATCGACGATCCGGGGGTTGAATGGGAACGGTGCGAAGCTAAGTTGTGCGAATACGAAGCGTTGGTCGGTAATGCAGTTCGTGAACAAGATGAACATTTGTTGTCAGTAGTTGAATCCCGCAGTTTGCACCTGGTAGATCGACTTAGACGATTGCGGAAGGCTATTCCAACATTATCTACTGTTAGAGGAATTACTAATCGATTAAATGTCATTTTTGGAAAAATTAAGGGATATACCTGTGAGATGCAGCGACAAATCGGACGTTCGGGTTTGGGATCTCCGGTTCCACAAGGTCTCGATGACTTAAGTGGAGATGATGAAGCAATTGCTCGGTTACCTACGAGTGAAAATGTTGCTGTTGAAGCGGATAAAGTCAAAACATTATTAATAGAAAAAGAGCACACAATTAATAAAAATATATTACCGATTACTTCGTTGGGTAAATTTCCGTCAGCAACTCCATCAACTAGTAAAGGTCCAGCTCAGCAGAAAAATTCATCAATAGCCAACAAATTATCCTCGTTGCACCTGGGCAGTAAGCACAGTTCATCTAACCTCGTATTCTATTGGCAGGGAACTAGGTTTTTTAACCCGCTGTCAGTTCATTTGACCCTAACGTCAGTTCCAAAAACCGGACTATTTTTATGTCAGTCCCAATGAAACATGTTTCTATGTATTGGTGCGCACTGAATATACACATATTAATTGTCAAATTTTTTGTTTATGTAAACAATTTTGTAAACAATTAATTGTTGAGTATGTAAACAATTTTGTAAACAAAAAATTTTGTTTTTTAAACAATAATTTTTTTTAAAAGCCAATGAATTATATTTTTTTTAATAAAAATTTTATTGCAATAAATAATTGTTTTTAAATTTAAGGAATATATATTTTCATTCGTATTTTTTTTATATCATGTTTAATATTACATTATAAATACCCACAAATAATATATCATAACAAACAATTCTTATATTTAAAAAACTGTTGAAATATTTGTATCCAACAAAATTTATAAATCTGTTAAATAATTAAAAATAATTATTTTACAATAATATAAGACATAAATTTAATTAGACAATTAATTATTTATACAATAAATAATTATTTCAATCAAAAATTTAATATTTATATAAATTCAGTTATTCAGTACCAATTTTCAAAATGGCCAATAGTTTTTATTTTGAGAAATTATTTCAAATTTTTTGAATTGTTTACATTTTCAAAAAAGTGACATAAATAAAATTGCTTATGTAGTGGAAAGAACTGAAGGGGAAAATGAACTGAAAAAAAATGAGTTAAAAAAGATGGCGGAATAAGGAACTGGATTTACACTTTTTGAAATATCAAATTCCCAATAATACATGCTAGGGTCACGATTTGACGTAAAAAAAGGGGAAAATTGGGAACTAGTTCCGCACTTTAACCTAGTTCCCTGCCAATAGAATACGAAATAACACTTCGCCGAATTCCGTACCAGTCGATCATCGCCTGTGTTCTACAAAAATGGGAACAAATCGAAAAACATACTCGGCACATGTATAAAGGAATAAGTTCGGTAGTCAACATCAACAACATGGTGATCATTTACATTCTTACCGTCAATCTCAGCCTGCACATACGCAAGGGCGATCCATGTGGTATCAATGTCAGCCGGTAGATCAAGACCAACATTGGAAAGCCGAAATGTCCAATATGATCATCGAACAACAGCGACAAATTCAAGAGAATTATACAACCAGCTCCGCTACTGTGCCGCGTTCGTCGCCATCCAGATCCTTGCGTGGTGTAGTGCCATCTCAGCAAAACTCTCGTCCTAGGATTGAATCTGCAATCTGCAAGTGAAATGGAATCAAGTGATGATGACGCAAGGGAAATACGTAATGACGCTACTCACCGCAGGAATCCAGTATCGAATTGGCGATTACATTTTGATGGTTCTGGTAGAGGGTTGTCGTTGAAGGAGTTTTAGTTCCGAGTCGAAACGTTAGTACGGGGAAATAGGTATCATGTCGAAAACCTGGTGTTGTCCATCAATCAGCTACTGAAAGACCGAGCAGAAATTTGGTATTGGCAATATATACGTAGGAATCCGCATACTACCTGGAAACAGTTACGACGAGCACTGAAGGAGGAGTTCGATGAAGGAGAAGAGGATGGAGATGTAAAAAGGATGATGGAAAGTAGGAAACAACGAGCTAGGGAAAGATTTTCGGATTATAGTATGGATATGGAAGGATTGAGGCTACGATTAAATAAAGAAATATCGGATGACGATTTTTTGAATAGAGTCTACTTCAACCTATATCCGGGTTATAAAAAAGCGATGATCCTCGAAGATATTGTTACCATGAGCCAATTGGCCAAACTGTGTAAACGATTGGAAAGGAAATGGAAGGAAGTAGGAGAAACAGCTGAGGATCAGGTGCGATCTCGTCGAACATATGTCCACGAGTTGGATGCGCCGAAACATCCAGAAGTTGAGGAGGCTAATAACATCATTCCTCCAGTTGCGGCATCGGTCTCATGCTTCAATTCCGTCGTTGGTCCTAACCAATTATATTCAGTACAGCAAAACGCGTTTGATCCATCCGAAGTACCGTCACATGCACAGCGGCTTGAACAAAATAGTCAGTACATCATTTGTTACAATTGTGATGAAATGGGTCATATATTTCGTGATTGTCAGCTACCTCTGAAAATTTTTTGCTATAGGTGTGGTTAAAAAATAAATATTTTAATAATTGTCCGAAATGTCAGTCTGTCCGTAGTCCGGGAAACTGGTTCCCAGGAAGAGGAATGGAGAGGAATCCTCTTCTGCGACCGTTTCGTCCTTCGTAGAAAACTTCGAGTATAATATAAATTTAATTTCAAATAATAATTTTAAAGTTAGCGTAGTAAACAATGAATTAATTAGAATTAAAACTAGGAACATGGTTAGATCAAAAAATAATTTTAAATTTAAAAAGGATATGGGAAAAATATTAAAAGCTAGTTTGATCCAAGTGGATGGTGACAATCGACCATTCATGAAAATCAATATTAGCGATAAAAACTTTATAGCACTATTAGATAGTGGTGCTAACATTAGTTATTTAGGTAAGGATTGTTTAGTAATGTTAAATGAGCTAGGGGTTAGTTATAGTAAAATAAATTCTGATATTCGTATTGCTGATGGAGCGAGCCAACAAGTTATTGGCTATGTTTATTTAAATATCAAGTACAATACTATAATTAAACAAATTAAAATTTTCTTAATTCCGACAATTAAAAGATCGATTATCTTAGGGGTAGATTTTTTAGAGGCTTACAATGCCGTACTTTTTCATAATTTTGATATCAGCAGCATTACAAATAATGAAAATGACCATAATCTGAATCTCTATCAGCAAGAACAGCTGCTGGGTATCATCAATTCACTTTGTAACGCAATATTAACTTTTCACAATTCCTATGGGGTCCCCATAATAGTTTCCCCATAGAAACATTGGGCTACAATAAAATTCTGTGTTGGGAGGAAAAATACAGATTAAATGGACATTGCCTCGTCCTCCTTTTCAGCCAGGCCTAGTTACGCGGTTGGGCGTGGGAGGCAATGTCCGGGGCCAAATTTTTCCAGTCAAGAATTTTCACTACACAGGGACCGACAGCACCTGGAAAGGACAATGAGGGGAAAGGGATGGCGAGGAAAATTCCTGGTCATTCAATCACATCTTATGGGGGTGCGTTCAGCAGTACATGGCTAACTGAGCTGGATCCACACTAAATAAAACAATTAAACTCAGTATATTCGTTGGTAACACCTCTAAAACAATTTATTATATATAATAAATAAATTTTAATATCATTTTTAAATTTAATAAATGTAATATAATAATATATTTCAAAAAAAAAAAAAAAAACTGTGCTTTATTTATATATATGGATGTTTTCTTTTATTTAATTTATATAGTGTCTCTTTTAATATTAATTACCTGTGACTCAGCACAGCAGGAATCGACGAGAAGCTTCCAGCGATCCGCTAACCTATATCCTAGGAAAACCATATAAACCAAAAAAAAAATCCAAACACAAAATTACCAGAAAATTGAAATTTACTCTACTGAAAATTTATCTGTTGAATTAAATAAAAATTTATCCACAAAAAAAAATAAGCTACTTTACTAAATAATCAAAAAAAAAATGGAAAGCAAAAAAAAACTCTACAATTTTAATAAAAGAATTTGAAAGCTATTCTACTACAACGGAAGATATGAATTTACAATAAAAAAAGATGACGTCAATGGCGGTGTTACTACGTCGCTGTTTTCACGTGCCGGAACTGGTGTTACACGGCGAAGTTTCTGCAACGTGCTGGAACTGGTGCAACTCCAGATCAGTTGATGGGTTGGATGTTCTTCCTATTTGTTTTTTTTTCTTTCTTTTTTTTGTAATCACCCAATAATTTCCAAATTCAAAAAAAATATTTTAATATTGAATTTTTGTGGTTATATTTCTTGACACTAATTTTTTTTATATATGAGTTTATTTTCTTAGTTTTTAAATTTTATTTTGAATTTAAAGCTTTTCTTTAATTTTATTTTGAATTTTTTTTTAACTTTGCCGAATAATTTGTAAGCGCTATTCTATATTAAAGTATAATACGTAATTATATACATTATTGTTCTCTTTTCACTGTTTAATTCAATAAAATTACACAATAATTTCTTTTTATTTAAATATTAAATATTTAATATCATTTTTTTTTAAGGTTTAATTTAATAAAATCGCACTTTATTTAACTATTAAATATTTTTGATATAATTTTTTTTTTCTTAAATTTTTATTCATTTATATTTTTATATTTTAACTTTTTACGAATTATATTCTTTTCTTTTTTCCCTCCCTTTTAAAGTTTTCCCCAAAAAAAAACACGTTCGTCTACCTCGACTGTTCAGACCAAAAAAAAAATACTCTCCCCAAAACGTGGTTCTTTCGTTTTTTTTTTCGCTTCCCCTCATTTCTTTCAGTTGTCACCCTGCATTTTTTTAGGATTTCCCGGCGTTACAAAGCAGGTTTCCTCGCGGTGAGACCTGAACCAGGGGAAAGCTGACAGAGAGAGGTAAATCTAAAACTAAAAAAAAATCAATCTATCAAAAAAAAAAATTAATAATCTAATCAGTAACAAAAAAAATTATCCTAAGTTTTTAAATCTTTAGCGTGTCGTCGAACTACCTTGTTTGTACCTATGTCTTGAACATCGTAGCAACAACGACCCACGACCCTAACTACTCGGCATTTCACGAATTTCGGAGATAATTTACTATTTATGCCTTTCGTTTGATCACTAAGTACGGTGTTTCTACGATACAATATTTGATCCGGGGAATAGGTTACCACTCTTGAACGCAAATTATAAGTTTTCTGACTTTTTTCTTGGGATTTTTTTAAATTTTTCATTACGTTTTCCTTTATTTCAATTTGTCGTAGGTTTGCGTCATGGATTGGAATATTACCGTCACTTAAGGCCTGTAGTTTCCGCAATAAGTCATATGATGTTCCATGGGAAAGCATGTGGAAACCAAAAGTGAGATAATAGGGTGAATAGCCGGCCGAATCGTGGATGACGTTACGAAGCGCACACGCTATTTCACCTAAATGTACGTCCCACTTTTTGTGATTGGACGCTGATTTAATGTATGCCCTAATTGATGATAAAAGTGTACGATTTACTCGTTCGAACGGATTTGCTTGCGGACTGTATAGTGCGGTAAGGAAATGTCGGACGCCATAACTTTCTAAAAATAATTTAAAATCTGTACTAGTAAATTGAACACCGTTGTCTGATAGTAACGTTTCTGGCACACCAAATAAATTGCAGACATCATCTTTTAGAAATGCAATTATTGGGCCCACCTTTGCCATTCTCAGTGGTTGCAACAAGACAAATTTCGTGTAAGTATCTAAGACTATTAAAATATAAGTGTTTCCTTTGTTGGATCGCGGATAAGGTCCTAATAAATCAATGCAAATTCGCTGCCAAGGGCGTTCCGGAATTTCTTTAACACCCATTAATGGTCGAAGAATTTTATTTGCGGGTTTGCACTCCTTACACGTTTCGCAGTTTGCTACATAATTTAAGATTTGACTTGCCATCCGTGGCCAATAATACAATCGCTGAATTTTCTCTAATGTTTTTGCAGACCCTAATTGTGCTGAAAGCGGATCATCGTGATTTTTTGAAATGACAGAAGTGGTAAGAGATGGTGGCACCCATAGGCGCCATTCAGAATCACTACCGGAGTGACGAAAACCGACTCGTTTCTAAATGATGTTGTCCACAACTTTCAAATCAGGTAAAAACTTTTCATTTTTAATTATCACCTTTTTCTTTTCAACATATTCATTTTTCGTAAATTATGGATCTTTTAAATCAATCGTATCGATTTTAAGTGTTAACATCTCAACATCACCTCTTGACAACGCGTCCGCAACTATGTTATCCTTGCCCTTCCGATGCACTATATCAAAGTCAAAAGCCTGTAACTTCAGACTCCAACGTGCCAACCGTCCTGACAAATCCGAAGTTTTCATAAGCCACTTCAGACTAGCGTGATCCGTGATCAGAGTAAAGTGGGATCCTTCTACATAAGGACGAAATTTATTCACGCTCAACAGTGCCGCTAAACATTCTTGTTCTGTCACACTATAGTTCTTCTGTTGTTTAGTTTTTGTGACATGAAGGCTACTGGATTTTTGTTAGTTTTTGTGACATGAAGGCTACTGGATGTTCCTTATCGTTTTCGTCCTTCTGGAAAAGGACACCACCTACTCCCGACATACAGGCATCGCATTGAATGAAGAATGGCTTACTAAAATCCGGATTTATCAGAACAGGAGCTTCGGTAAGCTGCTTTTTGACTTTGATAAAGGCATCTTCAGCCGCGTCGGACCACTTATTTTTGTTATTTTTCTTTAAGAGATCGTACAACGGAGCAACGGTATCGGCGTAATTCTGAATGAACCAACTGTACCATCCTGTCATTCCTAAAAATCGACGAATTTGACGGACCGACTTCGGACGCGGAAACTCTGTTATGGCAATAACCTTCGAAGGATCAGGTTTTATTCCTTCGCCGGATATTAAATGTCCAAGGTATTTACTCTCTGTTTAACAAAAACTACTTTTTTCAACATTAATTGTTAAATTCGCTTCTTTCAAACAGTTAGCTATTATTCTTAACAGACGCATATGGGATTCCAAATCATCCGACAGAATGAGCAAATCGTCTAAGTATACTATTACATCCTCATGAAGCTCGTATGGAATTATTTTGTCCATCAAGCGACATATAGTTTTGGAGGCGTTAGTCAATCCAAAAGGCATCACAACAAATTGAAATAAATTCCTACCGGGAACAACAAAAGCGGTTTTGTCACGAGACTCAGGTTCGAGTTCAACCTGCCAAAACGCTTGTTTCAGATCTAATGAACTAATGTATTTAGATTTTCTAATCCTACCAAGAATTGAGTTGACGTTAGGCATTGGGTAAGCATCTTGCGTTGTCACCTTGTTCACTTCGCGGGAATATAAACATAGCCACACTTCACCATTTTTCTTCTCGACCATCAGCAAAGGAGAACCCCAAGAACTTTGGCTGGGTTCAATAATTCCATCGGCTAACATTTTGTCAATTTCTCTATCAAGGATTTTACGCTTATGAGGTGAGTATGGATACGCTTTGCTATTTATTGGAGTGGCTGAACCAACATCAATCTTGTGTTTCAGGACGCTAGTTTTACCCAACCCTTGTTTAGCGTAAGATGGAAATAAACTGATGACTTCATCCAACTCAACCCTTTGCTCTATCGTCAACTTATGCATGGTTTTATATTCTTCCTTATCTACTTCAAAAATTTGCGCAGGTAAAATATTAAAAGGTCTCCAAAAATTCATACCTAAAATAATTTTTTTCTTTAGGTTCGGAATCAAATAAAACTTAATGCATTTCTCTATATTATTATAATCTACTTTCAAGAAGGCCACACCTATAATGGACTGATTGGCACCGTCCGCCGTACATGCCAAAGAAGTAAGTTTCCTATATCTAATACTTAAATCTTCTAATAATTTTCCCCACCTAATCCTAAACAACTTATACTAGCTCCCGAATCCATTAACCCATAAAAATCTTTCTTATTTTCTAATCTTATTTTAGCTACATATCTACCGTCTTCTTCTACGGACAGATTTGCAGTTCTTATTTCTTTCTTTTCTAAATTCTTATTCCTAAAATATATATAATTCCTATTACTAATATTACTACTACTACTTTTAACTCTAAATCTATTACTATCTAATTCATTATCTTTACTCTTAATACTGTTTAATTCATTTTTCTTAATCCTAAAATTGTTTTCTTTATGATTTTTTCTAACACTATTCTTATTTTCTAGGGTGGTGTTTGCGTGGTGGTTGATTTCATCAGCCTTGGAGGATTGGACGAGATCGGGTGTTGGTTCCCCCTTCGCACAATACCCGCACGGTCGTTTCCCGGTGAACAATTTCTGCAATTATATTTGGTCACCCTTTGCTGTCCACACGCATAGCAGAACAAACTAAATTCTTTAACGGGACATTCTCGGAAGGTATGACCTATATCTTTACATTTATGACAAATGGTAAGATCATTCCGTTTATTTTCTAGCGCAGCAATTTCAGCCAAAGAAGATTGTTCATCTCTGCCATACGCGTAAGACAAGCTCGGGTAACTGGGTTGTTCGATCTCGTATAATTGAGGTTTCCGATATTTTTGTTGGAACATGGGCTCACCGATCTCGCTCCACAAACGTTCGAACTTTTTGCATATCCGATCTAGCTGGTCAAGATGACGGATGTCGCACATTAACAACTTCTCCCGTAATTCAGGTAACATATTTGCCTGTAACCTGGCCAACAATTCCGAATCCGATAACATAACCCGGAGTCTTAAGTTTAAGTCTTGTACCTCTAATCGGAAGTCACTGAATTTTTCCCGGGGACGTTGTTTACGGCTATCGATCAACTGCCTAATTTCTATGTCCGATTCTAAATCGGAAAATTCGAATTCTAAAGCCTGCTTTAAACGCGACCAACTTATCTCTATTTCCGCATTTTTTTCCAGGTAGCTCCAGTACCATTTTTGAGCTCTACCGGATAGCAATTGATGGATGGAATATGCAAGTTTATTGAGTGGATAGTCTTCAGCGGACGCTAATCTTTCGACTCGGAACAAGAATCGGCCTATCGAAACTTTCCGATTGCTCAAAAAAAATCTGCCATTTTGATACCGGATTTCGCGGAGATGCACTGGTCAGGTTACGTTCAATACTAATGTTAGATTGATTTAAATTATTATTATTATTAAAATTTTCATTAATATTTCGATTTAATTCAGGCAAGACGTATCGGTAGCCATCTGGGCTCATAGGATATGCTTGTGGTGGAGGAGGGGGATAATCAGGACAATAAAAGGAACTGGACTTTCTAGGATCTGGTTGGCTGTAGGGATTGTAAGGATTCGGAGGATAGTTAACTGATTGGGAAATGGATATGGTGGAGGAAAATAAGCAGGTATGTTACGTACAGAATTTGGAACTGCAGTAAAACTTGTTCGGTTTTTGGGTTTATACCCTGCCTTATGTGGTTCGCATGGGATTTTATCCTGCGAGTCCGGGTTCGATTCCGGCTATTGCTCCAGGAGCTGATTGGTCTAAATCTTCCCTGTCCGCCTCAAAACCTACCATCAATGCTATGGACTTATCAATCTGGTTTTTCACCATTTTTATCGAATCTTTTAAGTTTGGAAATTTTCTTTCCAATCTTTCTAACCGACCGGCTACATGAATCAATCAAGCTTCAGCTTGAGCCAATTTCGATTCATCAGCTTCTCGAGCTCGCGCTTCCACTAAGCTACCCAACAACTCCGCCTTCTCTCTACAAACCCCTAACTCATTAGACGAGGATTCAATTATAATTTGTTGATCTAAATTAACTGATTTATTTTTTTCTTTTTTCAGAGTTTCTGACAATAAACTACGACTCCTACTCAAGGACAAACTACCGTCCAACTTACGAAGCTGTAGTTCGTGTATGACCATCCTTTTCCAGATATTGAGGATCCGTTTATTATTTTAAATTAAAATGAAAAAAAAAAATGAAAAAAAAATATGGCAAATAAAAAAAATATAAATGAAAAAAATAATAAAGTTCTAATAATTCAAAAATAAAATAAAATATTCAACCCCAAAATAAACTTCATACCAAAAATTAGAAAATTCGGTATTTACCGATATATTTAAAAATTAAGAAAACGTAAATTATGATTAAATTCGGTGATTTGTTTATTTCATATATTATTATTTAATATTTATTCAGAACAATTCATATCCGCATCAACTGCTCAGGAGTCACCAATTCTGCAACGTCGCACCAACATTAGTGGCAAAATCTTAAAACAAAATAAAATATAAAATATATGAAAAAAAAAAATTATAAATTTAAATATTTAATTTAAATTAGAATATTGGAGTTCAACCAATAACTAATATCTTTTTTATATTATTATTATATTCCAAAAAAAATTATTTGTATATAATTGAAAATAAAAAAAATTTCAACAATTGTAATATTTAGTGATTCAAGATGTGATTGAACTTCCTTTCCCTTTAAAACACCATAAAGGAAATAAGGAAGGGATGTTGAAGGGGATCGAGGTTCGGGAAATTTCAATTTATTTTTGGTCTACTTGAGCAACCAAAAGGATTGATAATTTGGATTACCCTAAATTCTCATCATACTATCGGGAATTCGATGAGAAAAAAAAATTATTTACAAAAAAAAATTTAAATTTACAAAAACAATTAGTTTATTCAACCAAAAAAAATTAAACTCAAAATTTCTTATCATAATCAATATTAATCGCACAGGAAACTAAAACAGGAATTTACTATGGACAACCATAAATAAAATCTAAATGCAATTAGTTTCCCAATTAACACCAACTCAAGAGAAACTAAAATCAAGGAAATTATTGTGGACCACCACAATAAAAATCTAACTTGTTTCCAGTTTCTCTACACCATTGTTGATTAAATTTTTCAACCAGAAAAAATTTATCTAAAACAATTAATAAACCAAAAATAAACCGAAACGACAAAATTCTTGACCGAGAAAAAACTGATAATTGGAATTAGAAATTTTCTCCACAATTAACAGCCGTACTGGCCCCACGTTGGGCGCCAATTTATGTACCGCAATATTAACTTTTCACTATTCATATGGGGTCCCCATAATAGTTTCCCCATAGAAACATTGGGCTACAATAAAATTCTGTGTTGGGAGGAAAGATACAGATTAAATGGACATTGCCTCGTCCTCCTTTTCAGCCAGGCCTAGTTACGCGGTTGGACGTGGGAGCCAATGTCCGGGGCCAAATTTTTCCAGTCAAGAATTTTCACTACACAGGGACCGACAGCACCTGGAAAGGACAATGAGGGGAAAGGGATAGTGAGGTAAAATTCCTGGTCGTTCAATCACATCTTATGGGGGTGCGTTCAGCAGTGCATGGCTAACTGAGCTGGATCCACACTAAATAAAAAAATTAAACTCAGTATATTCGTTGGTAACACCTCTAAAACAATTTATTATATATAATAAATAAATTTTAATATCATTTTTAAATTTAATAAATGTAATATAATAATATATTTCAAAAAAAAAAAAAAACTGTGCTTTATTTATATATATGGATTTTTTCTTTTATTTAATTTATATAGTGTCTCTTTTAATATTAATTACCTGTGACTCAGCACATAACCTATATCCTAGGAAAACCATATAAACCAAAAAAAAAAATCCAAAACCAAATTAACAGAAAATTGAAATTTACTCTACTGAAAATTTATCTGTTGAATTAAATAAAAATTTATCCACAAAAAAAAATAAGCTACTCTACTAAATAATCAAAAAAAAAAGGAAAGCGAAAAAAAACTCTACAATTTTAATAAAAGAATTTGAGAGCTATTCTACTACAACGGAAGATATGAATTTACAATAAAAAAAAATAACGTCAATGGCGGTGTTACTACGTCGATGTTTTCACGTGCCGGAACTGGTGTTACCCGGCGAAGTTTCTGCAACGTGCTGGAACTGGTGCAACTCCAGATCAGTTGATGGGTTGGATGTTCTTTCTATTAGTTTTTTTTTCTTTCTTTTTTTTTGTAATCACCCAATAAAATCCAAATTAAAAAAAAATATTTTAATATTGAATTTTTGTGGTTATATATCTTGACACTAATTTTTTTTATATATGAGTTTATTTTCTTATTTTTTAAATTTTATTTTGAATTTAAAGCTTTTCTTTAATTTTATTTTGAATTTTTTTTTAACTTTGCCGAATAATTTGTAATCGCTATTCTATATTAAAGTATAATACGTAATTATATACATTATTGTTCTCTTTTCACTGTTTAATTCAATAAAATTACACAATAATTTCTTTTTATTTAAATATTAAATATTTAATATAATTTTTTTAAGTTTTAATTTAATAAAATCGCACTTTATTTAACTATTAAATATTTTTTATATAATTTTTTTTTTCTTAAATTTTTATTCATTTATATTTTTATATTATAACTTTTTACGAATTATATTCTTTTCTTTTTTCCATCCATTTTAAAATTTTCCCCAAAAAAAAAACACGTTCGTCTACCTCGACTTTTCAGACCAAAAAAAAAATACTCTCCCAAAAACGTGGTTCTTTCGTTTTTTTTTAGCTTCCCCTCATTTCTTTCAGTTGTCACCCTGCATTTTTCCGCCGTTTGCAGCGCCCTTAATTTCTCATGGTGGAGTTACTTCATCGGCGCCCGGCCCATGAAACCTTACAAAGTACATCAGTCAATTGTCATAAGTCAAATTGCTGATGAATGTCATGGCCGCCGATGGACATCTAAGAAAAATGTAACAAATATATCTTTTTGTTATTTTCTTTTTAATAATTAATACTTTTTTTAATTTTTAGGATTTCCCGGCGTTACAACTTCCGTCCTACAGCCAGTGTGGATTGGGTAAAACTTCGTTGTTGAAGCATGGGATTGATGTCGGCGACGCGAAACCTTCCGTTTCCGGACCGTATCCGTTGTCGTTACCAATGCAGAAGCTGCTGGATGCTGAAATATACAAGATGTTAGCCGAAGATATCATTGAAGAAAGCAAAAATGGATGGGGCTCACCGATGGCTATGGTGAAAAAGAAAGATGGCTCGCTCCGGTTGTGTCTCGACGCTCGTAAGGTAAACGCTGTTACCAAACCGAATGCGTATCCACTACCACACATCAACTCTATTTTCAGCCGGGTGATTCCCTAGCTTTGAATATCTCAAGAAACAGTGGTGATATTATTTTTTAAATTTCTAAAAACAAAGTATATTAGCAGTTTAGACCTCAAGATGGCGTTCTGGCAGGTGGAGCTGCAAGAAGAATCAAAAGATAAAACCTCGTTTATAGTACCTGGACGGGGCCTTTTCCAATTCAAACGTATGCCGTTTGGGTTGTCCAACTCCCCGAAGACACTTTGCAGGCTTATGGATAAGGTGATCCCTTACGAGCTTCATGAGGATGTCTTTGTCTACCTGGATGATCTCCTGATCCTCTCGGAAGACTTTGACACCCACATGTTTCTTTTGAGTAAAGTAGCTCAGTGTCTGAGGGAAGCTGGACTAACCATTAACGTCGAAAAGAGCAGGTTCTGTCAAAAAGAAACTAAGTACCTGGGTCACATCATAAACAGCGAGGGTATCCATACTGATCCAGCAAAAGTCGACGCTATTAAGAACTTTCCACAGCCCTAAACAGTTCGACAAATTCGAAGATTCCTGGGAATGACTGGCTGGTACAACCGATTTATCCAGAATTATGCGGTCATAGCAGCACCAATCACCGATCTGTTAAATAAAAAAGCGACTGAAAAATGGAATGATGACGCAGAAAAAGCATTTATTACCTTGAAAGCAGCGTTGACGCAAGCGCCGGTTCTTGTCAATCCGGATTTTACTCGTGAATTCTACATCCAGTGTGATGCGTCGAAGACGTGGGTCGGAGGCGTCCTGTTCCAGCGTGACGACAATGGACTTGAACACCCTATAGCGTTCATGTCGCAGAAGCTGAATAACGCACAGAAAAACTACAGCGTTACGGAACAGGAATGTCTTGCGGCCGTCGTTAGCTTGAAGAAATTCCGACCATATGTGGAAGGATCAGCATTCACGGTGATCACGGATCACGCCAGTTTGAAATGGCTCATGTCGCAAACCGATTTGTCCGGCAGGTTGGCCAGGTGGAGCTTGAAGCTGCAAGCTTTCGATTTCAAAATCGTTCATCGGAACGGTTCGGAAAACGTGGTTGCGGATGTGTTATCTAGAGGAGAAATGGAAGAAATCCTGAACAAAATTATTTCTAGCGGCGACATCAGTTTAAAGGATCAAGCTTTTCAGGATCCGGAATATCAGGATAAACTAAAAAAATTGCAAGATAATCTTCAGCGTTTTCCTGATATCAAACTGGATGGGAATGTGATATTTAAAAGGGTAAAATTTCGAAAACAAGCATCACTTACCGATATTCCAGTTTGGAAGGTCTGAGTTCCTGAAAGCCTGTGGATTGACGTCATCAATTATCATGATGAGCCGTTGGCAGCTCACTCCGGCGTGGATAAAACCACTGAAAAAATCCAACGTTTGTATTATTGGCCAAAAATGCGTGACACCATTAATACTTACATAGCTGCTTGCGACTCGTGCAAAGATTGTAAAGCGCCGAACATTTGTCTGCGTCCTCCAATGGTCATCCAAAGTCCTCCGGTCCGTCCGTGGCAATTCATCAACGGCGATTTATTAAGTCCATATCCGCGCTCTAAAAATGGCAACACTTATATCTTGATCGTGCTAGATCAATTTAGTAAATTTGTTTTATTGAAACCTTTGCGACAGGCCATTACGACGCCGATAATAAATTTTTTGGAAACGGATGTGTTTCATTTATTCGGAATTCCCGAAGTGTTAGTTTATCCTGATATTTAACATACGATAATGGGGTGCAATTTACATCAAGAGAGTTCCAGAATCTAATAGCCGAGTACAATATCCAGCACAGATTCACTGCACCGTATCACCCGCAAGCCAACGCTTCAGAACGTGTGAACACGAACATCATTACGGCTATTCGTGCGTACGTCAGAAGCGATAACCACAAGGAATGGGACAAATACCTCAGTCACATTGCGTGTGCGCTACGTAACGTGGTACACGACGCAACTGGTTTTTCACCCTCCTATTTAGTTCTCGGGTATCACATGATCACTGATGGAACCACCTACGAATTGTTGAGGAAGCTACACGCGTTGCAGGAAGACATGCTAGTGGAGTTTCCGTCAAAAAATCCAGCAATAACTAAAACCGTATTAAAAAATTTAGAAAAGGCTCAATTACGACATCAGCGAACTTATAATCTACGAACACGAAAAATTAGTTACGTACCTGGGCAAGTAGTATTTCGGCGCTATCACGTCCAGAGTGACCAGCAAAAACAGTTTACAGCCAAATTTGCCACTCCATGGGGCAAATATAGAATATTGTCGTCTCGTGGTAGGGTTTGCTACGATGTGCGCGATTAGCATAGTAACCAAACACATTTAGTACATGCGAAGGATTTGAAGCCCGGCTAGTTCAATCGTTGAGCAATGAGACGTCCTCAGGGTGTGGGACAACCCCGCGTTGTTGATCTAGGAGTTTTGAAATTATTAGTATATTGGGAAAAATTTAGAATCGTATAATTTAGTTAGTAGGAATACTATTATAATGTGTGACACCGTGTTTTTTTTTTAATAAAAATCCCTAAAAAGAAATAAAAATTATTAAATTAAAATAATGTAAAAAAATACCTTGTTTAGTTGTTTACGTCAGCGTCCATCTTGATGTTATTTGTATGCCGGCTTGTCACATCTCAGATGTCAGTTAGTGGACAGGCGCGGAGGTAAAATTTGGTTAGGTGGGTAGCCATAGTGATAGGGTTCGAAATTCCCGTCAGCGCTGCGGTCTCTTGATTTTCGGAACAGAAAACAATAAACAACCTTTGTTGCCCTTGCGGGTCATGTTTTGATTCCGAAAGTCAAGAGATCACGCGATCGAGGAAACAACAGTTTTTCGAAATGAAAAATTTTGAAAAAATTGATTGTTTTTGGGGGAGTCGAAGAAAATTTTGTTGCCGGACGGTCGGACAATTTTTTTGCTTTGTCAATTGAAAAATAAATTTTGTTTCTTGAAAAAAAAAAAAATTTTTAAAAAATATATTGAGAATTTGGAATTTTGTGGTGTAAAGAAAAATTTATAATATCTATGTTTAATAATAATTAAATAAGGAAATAGAATCATTTTTTTTTAAAAAAGGAAGAAATTAAGAACATAAAAACTAAACAAAAAAAAAAAAAACCCTTTTTAGCGTTAACAAAAAACAAAATTAATTGTGCCAGAACATTAATCGGTTGCCAGAACTTAGAAAGGGTTATACATTAAAAAAAAAAAAATTATTAATTAAAAGAAAAAAAAACCCGAAAACAAAAATATTGGTGAGGGTACCCATTGCGTTCCACATCCAGAAGCTGTTCCGAGCAAGGATCTAGGCAGTCAGAACAAGGAAAAAAATAAAAACCAACTCCGAACTTTACCGCAGAGAGGAAAGAAGGAAGAAAACCAACCCAGCAGCAGCGGCACCAGGAACGACATATCAACGTCATCGATATTTGTTTTTGATTTTTTTTTGTGTAGAATCGATTTTTTTTGTTGTACCGATTGTGGTGGTCGGAGTCCATATTAATTGAAATTACATATTTTTTTGTGTGTGTAACTATAGGTACCAACGGCCTGATTCCGTTCCAGACATGTCAGGAGGGGAAAGCAGTAGACCAGGTATGTCAAAATTAAATTAAAACCTTTTGAGTGTGTAACGCGTCGTTTTATTTTTAAATTTGTTATTTATTTATTTGCTTTTGCTCCGTCATTTTTTTTTTGTTAATTTATATTCGGGTCTAGTTATCATTAGCATTAAGTAAAGTAAATTTTCGATTTAATAGTTATTTAGTTATTTATGAATTTATTTATTTAGAATTATATACCGGTTAACATGAGTACATAAATTTTGAAATATGTTTGCGTACACACTACTTAATTAATTAAAAAATTTTAAATCAAAATATCCAAATTTTGCTTTGTTTTTT
Organism: Empis stercorea; assembly: GCA_949752835.1. NCBI lineage: Eukaryota > Metazoa > Arthropoda > Insecta > Diptera > Empididae > Empis > Empis stercorea. Next base: position 20,939,620 of record OX457089.1, on the reverse strand, counting down.
TTAATATTCGGAATAGTTACACCTCTTTATGTTATATAATCAATTTTTTTTCACCACATAACCACAAGAAATTTAATTAAAGTTTAAAATATGTATCCCAAGACAAATATCGTTGTGTTTTATTGATTATAATTTATTTGGAAATTTAATTATTATTATTTTTGAAATTTCCAAAAAATTTTTTTTATTTTGTATAAAGAGTGGCTACTGTGTGTTGGGTTGCTGATCGCTGTGTTGTGATTGGATTTTTTCTTCCTTTTGTTTTTTTGAATTTTTTGTAGAATTTTTAGAATGGCTGGCTGACTTTTTTTCATACTTCCCCAGGATGGATCGCGATGGATTTCTTGTTCCTTTCTCACCTCCTTTCCTAAGCGATGATGCTTCACTTTAACGATTTTTTTTGTGAAAGTTGTTATTAGTGTGAGCATCATCGTATTGTAGTATTGATTGCCGTTTGGATCACTGGTCGACTCACGCCCCACAGGCTGAGCATAGCTGGCACACTTAGGAGGAAATCCCAGTGGTCCAAGGAGTTCTAGTAATAGAAATTTTGGTCTAGCGTTTTTTTTTGTGATGCGCTGTTGGTCACCCTAGACCTGGCGCCCACTTCACTAGAACTCCGAAGTTACCTCCTCCGACTTACCTTATAGCTAACAGGTGGTAATTTTTTTGAACAAAATTACTCATCGTGTTACAATTGGCGCCCAAATGTGGGGTATGGGACTTATAGATGCACCAATTGTTGTTACAATTGGCGCCCAAATTTTAGTGGCCTACGGATGCACCAATTGTTGTACAATTGGTGTCCAAAAAATTGTGGCTTATTAAAATTTTTTTTTTTGAAATCTCCATCTGAGGTTGCTTAAGTCGGATGGAGGGGCGATCAATACTGCAACGTCTTCCCCTTCCGTGGGTGGTATTCTTCCTTCCCTATGGGAAACATCGGAGGTTGTTCCAATTTAGTTTTTGTGCTGGTAGTTAGATAAGGGTTTTGGTTGTCCATTACCTGTCCTACCAGTGTCCTTTGTATTATTTATTTTGGGGGGTTAGAAATTGCGTTAAGGTGGTCCTTGACGTATCCTCCCCAAAGTGTCCGTCCGCTAGTTAGACACCCGCTTTTAGTAGTCTAAAAGGGGGTCCTAGCATGTTTGTGTTTTTGTGTTCAACGTAGGTTGGACTTTTGTGTGAATTGGAACGGCCGAAAATTTTCTTTGTAGTGTTGGGGGAATATTTCTCATTGAAGTTTCCATTCTCCTTTACCCTATTCCTACCCTAACCCTTTCCCTTCCCCCAGTCCATTATAAAAAGAAGTCCAGAGTACATCCATTCTGGGGTTTTAAAGAAAAGTTACGTATTTGGAAATTTTAGAATTTTTGTTATTGGATTTTGGTTTTGGTTTTTATTTTTTTTTTATTTGGATTTTTTTTGGGTTGCGATATTTCGTGTTGATTTTTTTTTGTTTCATAATTTTTTTTGTGCTATTGGTTCCTCGGTCGAGCGAGCGCTGACGGAGAGAAAATTTGGAGAAAAAAAAAAGTTTTTTAAAACGAGTAGTGTTTTGTTTATTTAAAAATTTTTTTTTGTCCTTTTTTTATTATACAATATTTGGTAGTTTTGCTTATTTTTTTTACAATAGTCGTATTAGTTTAGTTTTTTTGGGTAATATTATTTATATTAGTTGTAGTTTCTTTTTGTTCATTTACAATTATTGTTATCTATTAAATTATTTTTTTAGTAGTCGTATTTAGTATAAGTCCTGTTATACAATTAGTGTTATTTATAATTTACACTATTTATAATTATTAGAGTTGTTTTTTTTAAGATTATTTATATTAGGTGTAGGGTTATTATTATTTATTTTACAATTATTAGTATTTATTTATATTATTAGTTTTGTTGTTGAAAATAGTTAGTAGTTTACAATTAATGTCAGTTATTTTTCAGTAATTATAATAAATAGTTAAAATTATTTTATTAATTACATTGATTGTTATTTATTAATTTATTTATTTTATAGTTAACTAGTAGTAGTAATTACAATATTTGTTAAATTAATTTTTTAAAGAAACAAATTAAAAAACAAAAAAAAAAAAATATCACGGTTAAGCTGCCGGTAGGTACACGCCATAAATTGTGTGCTGGTGGTATTCTACAAATAGAAAGATTTTATTATAAGTAGTCTTGGCATAAAATTAATTTTTATACCTAAACCAAATATGGATCCAGCCAGGTTAGATCCCGACGAAATTCAATATGAATTAGAGCTGCGTGGTTTGTTACGGTCGTCGGGCAACGCCCAGAGTAAATACGCTCAATTGTGCACCGCCTTAGAGCGCGAGCAACGTATGGGTCGTCGTCCACCAGAATCTAACATTCCAGATCCTGCCGCTGAACTCGCTCTTTGCGAAAGCAAAGCCGCTGCATGTCACTCGCTGGTCAGTGATGGTATTCGAGAAACGGATGAAGATCTGTTGCTCCGCGCAGCCACAAAAATTCAGCACATTAAAAATAGATTATTTCGATTAAAGTCGGCTCGTAAGGATTACTCGGCATCGGTGCGGCGAATTAAAAATGAACTCAATTCGGAGCTCACTCGAATTGCAGAGCAACAGTTCATTACCGCACAGATGCTTGGCTCGGACCATTCGTATTCTGAGGATGGGAGGTTGACGGTAATCGACGAACGGGAGGGAGCTATAGGTCCACCCCTTGACCAATTTCCGCTGCCGCCTGTGGGCACCGTTGCCAATCAGCCTGGTAAAAAGGGGGTGTTGCCGAAACAGCCGCTTATTCCAGCTCCAACAATATTGGCCGGCCACCCCTCTTCTGAACTTGGTGCGACGTTGATGACCTCTCGAAAGGGAGTTAGTCAGCTGAGCTCCTCGAACAATTCGCCGCATTCTGACCCCACTTCGATACAGGGGTTATCAACTCGGTTGTCCACAGGCGCCGTTCACAAAACTGGTTCGTCGGGAAGAAGAGGAAAACGGTTTAAAAATCAATCGAAACGTCAAAGCGTCCACTTACCTCATGATAAATCTGTGATAGCCTCTGCAACCCAGTTCGATCACACGCAAATTGCCGCTATGTCCAGTCTGCTCGAAGAACAGCGGCAACAAATCGCCGAACTCCAAGCGCTGGTAGCTCGACAACATCTTTCGGAACCAGCTGCAGCGCCCCGGTTTGTTGCTCCTGTTCGTAGCTACCCACCGTCTGTAATGCCACCACTGAGCGGGGGGAGGCCAGTGAGGGAACCATCAAATGTCGCTCCTTTTCAACTCAGCGATACCGACGATGAGCCTGACGACCGCCTCCCTGAACATTTTAGGCGTCGTAATCCAGTTTCTAACTGGCGGGTTCGATTTGATGGTTCGGGCAAAGCTCTGTCGCTAGCGGAGTTCATCTTCCGAATTGAAACTTTGGCCAAGGGAGATGGATATCCGTTGGAAGGTTTGGTGTTGTCGATCAATCAACTCCTTCAGGGCCGTGCCGAGACCTGGTACTGGCAATATATTCGGAGGCATTCGAACACGTCATGGTCCAACCTGAAAACGGCCATGAAAATTGAGTTCGATGATGGGGAAGATGATGGTGATGTCAAACGGTTGATGGAAGCCAGGAAGCAACGTTCTCGGGAAAAATTTTCTGACTTCCGAATGGACATGGAGGGACTTCGTCTTCGTCTGACGCACGAAATTGATGATTTTCTTAACAGGCTCTTATATAACCTATACCCGGGTTACAAGAAAGCTCTGATTCTGGAGAATATTGTAACCCTTAATCAGTTGGATAGAGTTTGTAAGAGACTGGAAAGGAAGTGGAGGGAAATTGGTGAGTCAGCCGAGGACCAAGTTCGTCCCCGTAGAATGTATGTCCATGAGTTGGAAGAGAACGTTGACTCAAATTACATACTAACAAATCCGGCGCTCCAAAAGTCCAATCTGCCAGAACCGCCATGTCCGTCCGCTCCAATTAAAGAAGTCCTGTCTGTCCAAGATAATAAATTTCATCCGGGAGTTCCGTCCGCCACTGTCGTACCTGCCGACAAAAATACTTACGTTATTTGTTTTAATTGCGATGATTTGGGACATCTATTTCGAGATTGTCCCCATCCATTAAAAGTATTTTGTTATCGTTGTGGTTACAAAAATACTTATGTTAATAAGTGTCCGAGGTGTCATCCCGGCAACCTTCAGGGAAACGCCAAAGCGGGTTTGGGAAACTGGAGGCAACCAAGCTACCGCCCTCGTCCGAATCCTCCAGAGTAGAGTCCGGTGATAGGTATAAGTTAGGTGTAGCTTCTAAAAATCCTCCATTAAGTAGCATAAGCGAATTAGGTTTAGTTAATAATAGCAATAATCGTAGATCCAAAAAACATTTTAGTAAGAGGGAGCAAATCCGAAAAACGTTGAAAGCTACGTACCTCAGGCTGGATGGAGACAATCGACCTTTCATGAAGATACAAATTGCAAATAAAAACCATTTTGCGTTGTTGGACAGTGGGGCCAATATTAGTTGTTTGGGGAAGGATGGGGAAAATTTGTTGCGGGAGTTGAACATTTTGTACACTCCGATCACGACCACTGTGAATACGGCCGATGGTAACCCTCAAGATGTCATCGGTTACGTATTCCTGAACATTATTTATAATGGCGTGACAAAAACCATCAAATTTTTTCTGATCCCCTCCATTCAGCGGTCCATGATTTTGGGAATGGATTTTTGGGACGCTTTTAATGCGATTCCGTTTAAAAATATAGAATTATCTGAAATAACTAATGATGATAAAAAAATGCATAAGTTGAATATTGACCAACAACAAAGGCTTCACGAAGTAATCGATGCGTTTCCGTCGTTTAGCACATCTGGTCTGGGGAAAACTACAATTCTAAAACACGAAATCGACGTTGGAGATGCGAAACCTCAGGTAGTCCGTCCGTATCCATTATCTCTGCCTATGCAAAAATTATTAGATTTAGAGTTAGATAAAATGCTAGAGCAGGACATAATCGAAGAGAGTCGAAGTGCATGGGCATCGCCCTTGGCGTTGGTGAAAAAAACAAACGGCACCCTAAGGTTGTGCCTTGACGCCCGCAAGGTGAATGCCGTCACCAAGAGTGATGCCTATCCGCTTCCTCATATCAATTCGATTTTTAGTAGAGTCAAGAAAACAAAATTTATCACTAGTTTAGATTTAAAAATGGCGTTTTGGCAGGTTGAACTGGAGGAGAAATCCAGAGACAAAACCGCATTCATCGTCCCCGCTCGTGGGTTATACCATTTCAAACGAATGCCTTTCGGTTTGTCCAACTCCCCGAAAACACTTTGCAAGCTTATGGATAAAGTTGTCCCTTACGAGCTTCATGAGGATGTCTTTGTTTACCTTGATGATCTTTTGATCCTCTCGGAAGACTTTGACACCCACATGGAGCTTTTGAGTAAAGTAGCAAGGTGTTTGAGGGAAGCTGGACTAACCATTAACATCGAGAAAAGCCGATTTTGCCAGACCGAAACCAAATATTTAGGTCATATTATTGACCACGAAGGCATCAAAACGGACCCTGAAAAAATCGACGCCATCCAAAACTTTCCGAGGCCAAAAACTGTGCGACAGATCAGACGGTTTTTGGGCATGACTGGATGGTATAATCGGTTCATTAAGAATTACGCGGAAGTTGCAGCGCCTATTACGGATTTATTGAAGGGAAAAAATCCGGACAAATGGAATGATGCCGCTGAGGCAGCATTCCTCGCTTTGAAACTGGCCTTAACGCAGGCCCCCGTACTCGTGAATCCCGATTTTAATCGTCGGTTCTCCGTACAATGTGATGCGTCGAAGACCGGTGTCGGAGGTGTTCTATTCCAAACGGATGAAGCGGGGCATGAACATCCCATAGCGTTCATGTCCCAGAAATTAAATTCCGCTCAAAAAAATTACAGCGTGACGGAATTAGAATGCCTCGCAGCGGTACTAAGCATAAAAAAATTCCGACGTTACATTGAGGGGACGGAATTTACTGTGATTACCGACCATGCCAGCCTAAAATGGTTGATGAACCAAAAGGATTTGGCGGGTCAGTTGGCGCGTTGGAGTTTGAAACTTCAGGGTTTTGATTTCAAGATTGAACACCGGAAGGGCTTCGACAATATTGTGGCGGACGCGTTATCTCGTGGAGAAATCGATGAGATGACCGTCCAGTTGAAAGAGATCAATATTGTCAACGCCAAGGATCCGGCATTTCAAGACCCTGAATATCAACGCCACGTGAACATTTTCGCCAATAATCATGGTAAATTCCCAGACATTAAAATCGTGGATGGGGTCATTTTCAAACGGCAACATTTTCGAGAACATCAACTTACCGATGTTCCCGTTTGGAAATTGTGGGTGCCTCCTGCGTTAAGAGCCGGCGTGATCCAACACTTCCATGATGATCCGATGTCAGCACACTCGGGGGTGGATAAAACTATAGAAAAAATTCAACGCATGTATTTTTGGCCAAGAATGCGAAATGAAATCAAAACTTACATTTCTTTGTGCGAGGCTTGTAAAGTAAAGCGAAAGAGCCTAATACATGCTTAAGACCGCCTCTGGTTGTCCAAAGTCCTCCGGTCCGTCCGTGGCAATATATTAATATTGATCTGCTTGGTCCATATCCTAGATCAAAAAAAGGTAATACATGTATATTAATTGTTCTTGACCAGTTCTCGAAATTTGTGTTACTCAAACCTTTGCGTCAGGCAACAACAGGTCCGATCATTAAATTCCTGGAATCCGAAGTCTTCCACCTTTTCGGCATTCCAGAAGTGTTGTTGTCTGACAACGGGGTACAATTCACTGCAAAGGAATTTGAAAAATTAATAAAAACTTACAATATTAACCACAAATTCACCGCTCCGTACCATCCTCAGGCTAATGCGTCGGAAAGAGTCAATCGGAACATCGTCACTGCTATCCGAATGTATATAGATCAAACCAACCATAAAGAATGGGATGACAAGCTGAGTCACATTGCGTGCGCTCTGCGGAATGTCGTCCATGACGCCACTGGGTTTTCTCCCTTCTACCTTACATTCGGATATCATATGATGACCGACGATACTTCTTACGAGTTGCTTCGTAAATTAAATTCGCTGAATGAGAATATCGTTATTGACCAGGAGCATCGACGAAATGATGTGCACGATGCGGTGGTCAGAAATCTGAAAAAAGCACAAAAAAGACATGAAAAAACTTACAACCTGCGTGCAAATAAAAATTTCAAAAAGTATTTACCTGGGCAAGTTGCGTACCGTCGAACCCATGTTTTAAGCGATTTCAAAAAAAATATTACCGCGAAATTTACGAAACCCTGGACAAAATGCACCATTGTCGCCGAAAAGGGTCAAGTGTGCTACATTGTAGAAGATAGCGACACCCTAAGGCAATACATTGTCCACGCGAAAGATCTAAAAACTTAAAGGAAAAAAAAAATAATATAAATTATGGCCCGGCTAGCATAGTAATAGAGCATGAGTAGTCAGGGTGTGGGACAGCCCCACGTTGACTCAGAGAAAAAATTTACCACCTGTGATATTTTGGATAATTGTTATTTATTTAGTGTTTGTTAGATTTTTTTTATTTACAATTATTTGTTAATTATTAGTATTATTAGTTAATTTTTTTTTGTTATTATATTATTATTAGTTAGTATAGTTAATTTTTTTTTGTTATTATTATTATTTATTAGTTATTAGTTAATTTACAATTATATGTAGGTAGGTTAGTTTTTGTTATTTATTATAGTTATTTTAAACTATGATACCTGGCTACCCACCTTTACCCCGTGAGTCACTAAAATTTTTTTTTGTTTGGGTAGGAATATTCAGTAGTAGTTAAATTTATTAATCTAAGTTCAAATATTATTAGTTAAAATTTTTTTGTGTTAGATTATAGGTATTTATTTATTTATTTATGGAAATTTTTTTGTTAGTATTATTTATTTAGTTATTATTATAGCTTATTATTTATTTATATTATTTATAGTTAATATTTATTGTAGTTGTATAGTTTTTTTTATATCTGGGGTGTGGCGAGGCGGTGTTTTCCAGTCCTGTCTGGAACGCTAAGCTCCAGACGGGTCTGTTTTGTGACACCGTGTTTTTTTTTTAATAAAAATCCCTAAAAAGAAATAAAAATTATTAAATTAAAATAATGTAAAAAAATACCTTGTTTAGTTGTTTACGTCTGCGTCCATCTTGATGTTATTTGTATGCCGGCTTGTCACATCTCAGATGTCAGTTAGTGGACAGGCGCGGAGGTAAAATTTGGTTAGGTGGGTAGCCATAGTGATAGGGTTCGAAATTCCCGTCAGCGCTGCGGTCTCTTGATTTTCGGAACAGAAAACAATAAACAACCTTTGTTGCCCTTGCGGGTCATGTTTTGATTCCGAAAGTCAAGAGATCACGCGATCGAGGAAACAATAGTTTTTCGAAATGAAAATTTTTGAAAAAATTGATTGTTTTTGGGTGAGTCGAAGAAAATTTTGTTGCCGGACGGTCGGACAATTTTTTTGCTTTGTCAATTGAAAAATAAATTTTGTTTCTTAAAAAAAAAAAATTTTTAAAAAAATATATTGAGAATTTGGAATTTTGTGGTGTAAAGAAAAATTTATAATATCTATGTTTAATAATAATTAAATAAGGAAATAGAATCATTTTTTTTTAAAAAAGGAAGAAATTAAGAACATAAAAACTAAACAAAAAAAAAAAAAAAACCCTTTTTAGCGTTAACAAAAAACAAAATTAATTGTGCCAGAACATTAATCGGTTACCAGAACTTAGAAAGGGTTATACATTAAAAAAAAAAAAATTATTAATTAAAAGAAAAAAAAACCCGAAAACAAAAATATTGGTGAGGGTACCCATTGCGTTCCACACCCAGAAGCTGTTCCGAGCAAGGATCTAGGCAGTCAGAACAAGGAAAAAAATAAAAACCAACTCCGAACTTGACCGCAGAGAGGAAAGAAGGAAGAAAACCAACCCAGCAGCAGCGGCACCAGGAACGACATATCAACGTCATCGATATTTGTTTTTGATTTTTTTTTGTGTAGAATCGATTTTTTTTGTTGTACCGATTGTGGTGATCGGAGTCCATATTAATTGAAATTACATATTTTTTTGTGTGTGTAACTATAGGTACCAACGGCCTGATTCCGTTCCAGACATGTCAGGAGGGGAAAGCAGTAGACCAGGTATGTCAAAATTAAATTAAAACCTTTTGAGTGTGTAACGCGTCGTTTTATTTTTAAATTTGTTATTTATTTATTTGCTTTTGCTCCGTCATTTTTTTTTTGTTAATTTATATTCGGGTCTAGTTATCATTAGCATTAAGTAAAGTAAATTTTCGATTTAATAGTTATTTAGTTATTTATGAATTTATTTATTTAGAATTATATACCGGTTAACATGAGTACATAAATTTTGAAATATGTTTGCGTACACACTACTTAATTAATTAAAAAATTTTAAATCAAAATATCCAAATTTTGCTTTGTTTTTTTTAATATTCGGAATAGTTACACCTCTTTATGTTATATAATCAATTTTTTTTCACCACATAACCACAAGAAATTTAATTAAAGTTTAAAATATGTATCCCAAGACAAATATCGTTGTGTTTTATTGATTATAATTTATTTGGAAATTTAATTATTATTATTTTTGAAACTTCCAAAAATTTTTTTTTATTTTGTATAAAGAGTGGCTACTGTGTGTTGGGTTGCTGATCGCTGTGTTGTGATTGGATTTTTTCTTCCTTTTGTTTTTTTGAATTTTTTGTAGAATTTTTAGAATGGCTGGCTGATTTTTTTTCATACTTCCCCAGGATGGATCGCGATGGATTTCTTGTTCCTTTCTCACCTCCTTTCCTAAGCGATGATGCTTCACTTTAACGATTTTTTTTGTGAAAGTTGTTATTAGTGTGAGCATCGTCGTGTTGTAGTATTGATTGCCGTTTGGATCACTGGTCGACTCACGCCCCACAGGCTGAGCATAGCTGGCACACTTAGGAGGAAATCCCAGTGGTCCAAGGAGTTCTAGTAATAGAAATTTTGGTCTAGCGTTTTTTTTTGTGATGCGCTGTTGGTCACCCTAGACCTGGCGCCCACTTCACTAGAACTCCGAAGTTACCTCCTCCGACTTACCTTATAGCTAACAGGTGGTAATTTTTTTGAACAAAATTACTCATCGTGTTACAAATGTTAGTACTTTTGGGAAATTATTATATATGAATTAAGCTTACTTTTTTTTTCTTTTCAAAAATCAAGCAATTCGTAAATGTTGCAATTGGCACAGATTTTTGTTTTTTTTGTTCCATATAGGCACAGATTTTTGTTTCCTTTTTTTCTTCATTTCTGTAACCAAATAAAAAAAAAAGAAAAAAAAAAAAAAGAACTGCATAGTTAGGAGTATATCCACTTGAGGAGAAAAGGCGGGAAAAACGAAATTATCCATAAGAATTTCAGACTCGTATCTTTGTTAAGAACGACATACAAGCCTGTTTTGTGACCTGGTCGGCACATAAAAGATTTCGTCACCTGGAAATGGCATAAAAAAATTAAATATGTATTATATATTTATTTATATAGACATATAGGAAATCATATTCTTACTTTTCTTTTTTTTATTGTTATTAATTGTCCTTCAGTCCGTCCGCCAATTGGTATCCGCATCCAGAGCAAAATAAATAAACAGAAATGCCAATACTTGACATTGGTCAAGTTGCGACCATGTTTGTGTATTTTTTTCTGTGACTGCGGATGTCAACTGACATGCCAGTCAAGTAAATACAAAAAGCTTTCCCCCTAAGGCAATTCAATCGCGCAGGCCATCTGGTGGTGGGTTACGCCTCGAAAAAAATCGTACTCTTCGTGTCTGGCAACACCGAAAAAAAAAATCCGCATTGCAGTGGAACGGAAGTTCCAGAAGCGAAGAGAAAAGGTGGCGTGATTTTTTTTTGCTTGGTTGTAGATGTGGATGGAAAATCTTTGGTTAGAAGAAAAAAAAATCCATCAACATCGTCGAAGAAGAAGAAAGAAGAAATAACAAAGATTAGCCTGGAAGAAAAAAATATTCGATTGATTGTTTTGGATATATGTTAATATATGTCAAGACCGTGTATTAGGGTGATAGATGTATGTTAGGTCCGCTAAATAGAAAGTAAGATTAGTTTGAATAGCTGGAAGAAAAACAAACAAAATGAAGAATTTTTTTTAAATTTATATTTAAAATGGCCCCAGTTATTGCTGAAAAGAAAAGAAATGATTAATTGAAAAAAAAAAATTAAAATTGTGTTTTTATTGTAGTTAAAGTATTTTTGATTTATTATTTTGTAATTATTATTTTATGATTTTGTAGTTTGATTATTATTTTTTTTTTATTTTATTATTTTGGTTTGATTATCATTTTTAATTATTATTTTTTTTTTTTGTTAATTTAAATTTTTCTTTTGGTTATTATTTTTGGGTTTTCTTTTTGTTGATTTTCTTTCCTGATTTCAATTTGAAAATTATAGGTATCGTACGTTCATCGGACTTTCCTCGACATGTCAGGCTGGTTCCGGAGAACTAAAAAGGTACGTGGTAAATTAACTATTATTATAAAATTTTAAAAAGTATGTAAAACGAAAAAAAAATAACGAGGAAAAAGAAAACACCAAGTGCACGACCAAATTAGAGGAAAATATATTATATGAAAAAAATTATTAACGTAAAGCTAAATTTGGTTGGTCGAAAAATTGTTTAAATATTTTACATTGGCTGATTAACACTGAATAATAAAATAGAGGAAACAAATCATTTCTTTTCGCAATAAAAATTTATTGGTGTTATAATTTATTACATTAGTTATAAAGTTTTTTTTTGTAGATTTTTTTTTTAGTGATGTGTGGCTAGTCCGCTATGGATTGAACTCGACACGGAGCATTTTCCCTTCTTCCTTCCTTCGCTGATTTTGTTTTGTTCCTGACGGGTGGATTGGTGAACCCACGCCTCACATGGCTGTGAACCTAGCCGGACACCAGGAGGAAAACCCCAATCCATCCGAGAATCCGTCGACGATTATATAAAAATTTGGTCTTGTTTTTGTGTTCCGTACCCGTGGTCACCCAAGGCCTGGCGCCCACAATTTCCACGGGTTCTAAACAATCCTATTCCTCCGAAATAATTGCACTTAACCTGCAGAAAGGAAATTAAGAGAGAAAAAAATTAAATTAGACGATTTTTTTTTGTTGATTGGCAATACCTAGGTGAATGCTAACATTATAATTCCTATGGTGAGTCACAGGTTGCCTAGTTCCAAGTTATATTTTCTTTTCCTCTTAATTTCATTTCGTGGATGGATAAAAATGGCGCCGATGACAAATAGCCATTCCAATTATCCTCTGGGGTTACACCATGTGCTATTTGGTGTAATAATGGAAGTCGTTACGTCATTCAGGCTTGTCAAATTTTTATTGCTTTCAAAGAACAAATTAAATATTTTTATTGCTTTCAAAGAACAAATAAATAAATAAATTATGCAATAAAAATGATAAATTATGCAATAAAAATTATTATGCAATTTAGGGGGTCGGGGTGGGGATTCTACAGGGTAGGCATTTGTATCCTAGGGTATAAATGTTGCAACTGTAGAAGTTCCTAGCCAAGTGCCTGCATTACCTCCTCGTGGTGGCCCCTGGAACTGTGTACATATTAAACATGCACACAGACCGAATATGCAGTGTGCGACCTAATGTCAGTGGTGGTGTGAGCGCCGTGCCGAGGACTGAAAGGCTGGGGGTCAAACCAGTCGCTAACGAGCTCCCTCCGATGCCCAGGCAAGGTCGGTTGTATTCAGTGCCTTATCATGGTAAGTCGGCTCTGCCATGATGGACTCTCATTTCCGGACAAACTCGTGGGAACAGCAATGAAGAAACTTAAATCAACAACAAAAGAAAAACAACAACAACAACTAAAACCAAATCCAAATATCGGTTCATCCTCGGAGGATGAACTCCTAGCCTCCAGCCAGGAGACTATTAAGGGTGACACGGTAAGTGACAGTACCAGCTACGGTACTCCAGCTTCGGACGTCACCGAAAGTACCAGCCATAGTACACCAATAACAAACAAACCTGTAGGTGTAGCAAGTACCAGCCATAGTACTACTACACTTACAAGCACAGATAGTACCAAGCCTGGTACTATTAAGAAATTTAGAAGTTCTGGTACCCTGCTCAAACGTGAGTATTCCAAGGCAAAGTTTATTTTGAGCAAGATTGCGCGAAATGAAGCTGAGGGGAATACTCACGAAAACGATGCAGAAGACAAGATAAAATACACTCAGATTGTGCAACGATTTGAGACACAGATCGCACAATCTGAAGTTCGGCCTGCTAATAAAAGAAATAGGTCTCAAGATGAGTCCTTAGCAGGTGCACGTACCAAGGTCGCCAAGATGGAGACCAGTGCCAAATCGAAGATGACAGCGAAAAAGCTAAGCGACATCGTCAGATGCCACTTGAATGTAGCTGTCATCAACGATAAAGATCCCAACAGAAAAGTTTCATCCAAGCTCTGGATGGAAATTGAGGCAAAACTGTCAGAGATGGTTATGGATCATTTACTTGCAAGCACTGGTGGGCCTATCCCGGGGTTCGATTCATCCGAGGTAGTCAGGGGCTACCGGGTGGTCAAGTGTGTCGATCAGTTTTCTCTGGATTTTCTTAACAGCAGTGTCGCTAAGATTAGCGATGCCTGGGAGGATGCCAAGATTGGTCTAATCCCAGCTAAGGAGATTCCGAGGAGACCTAGAGCGCGCATTTGGCTGCCTAGGATGCAAATTGAGGGGGAGAAGCTTCTCCGGTGCTTGCAATTACACAATCCAGATGTCCCGATGGACAACTGGATGGTTATCAAAAAGGAGGGGGATACTACGGAACTGCAGCAAGGCAGTTTGTCCTACCTCCTTTTGATTAACGAGGAAAGCCTGGTGCCCCTCGCGAAGCTTGAGAACAAGCTTCGTTTCGGTATCCGTCAAGCGAAACTGAAGATATTCCAGGCGAATACAGACGAGCTTGACGAGTTAGATGAGGCAAGCGACTTGCTAGAAGAGATGTCTCTAGCCAAAGAGACGGGGGTAGGTAGCTTGCCAGATGATACGGGTTGTCCAGGTTAATCTCCAGCATTCGAGATTCGCCTCGGATAACCTGATGATCTTCCTAAGGGAGGAAGACATCGACATAGCCCTAATTCAGGAACCCTGGATCAACACCTCCAGAATAAGAGGTCTGAATCACAGAGACTATAACCTATTCTACAAGCTTGTAGATGGTGCCAATGGTAAGCCACGAACGTGTATTCTAGTTAGAAAACACATAATCGCACATTTTTGTTCTAATTTTAGCTATGAAGACATTACCGTGGTGAAGGTCGAGCAGAATGATGGCAAAGAATTATATATCAGCTCGGTATATATGCCTCATGACGAAACCACCCCGACAACCAATCTACAGCAGATAGTCCTAGCCACTGGAAGTAACCTGCTTATTGGCTGTGATGCAAACGCCAGACATACCCTGTGGGGTAGCTCGGAAACAAATGAGAGAGGTGAGTCACTTTTTGATTTTATTTTAAATTCTAATTTAATGGTGTGTAATAGAGGCAGCACACCAACATTCACTTTTCCGAGCTCGGAAAGATTCCCTGGCTGGGAAGACGTGATTGATATTACCCTAATTAGCAACAATAATTCCCTGAAAGTAGAAAACTGGAGAGTATCAGAGAAAAGATCTTTCTCGGATCACAAGTGGATACTCTTCAATGTTAATTTAAATCCTGAAAGCCCCAAACCGTATAGAAACCCCAAAAACACAGACTGGTCCAAGTTTAGATCGGTGTTAAAAGGGAAGTTATCAGCCATAGATAACCAATCAGAAATAACGACCATTAATTCCCTAGAAGAAATGACGGACAAATTTACCAAGGCCATGCAGGTCTCATTCAAGGTATCATGTCCGATCAAGCGTAGTAAAAAATCTTTCCCTCCGTGGTGGGATGACAATTTAACTAAGTTACGAAAGGTGACTAGAGAAACCTACAACGTCTGCTACAGGCAGGGTTCATGGCAACTCTACAAGGACCGTCTTCGTGAGTACAAAAAAGAAATTAACGAGGCAAAAAAAAGGAATTGGCAAGAGTATTGCGAATCCATTGAAAGTAGGGATTCTGCCAGACTAAGTAGAATCCTAAGCAAAGAACATTCCAATCCGTCCTTCCTCAAGAGTGCGGAGGGTAGTTGGACAGAATCATCTGCAGAGACTCTGCAGCTGTTAGTAGACACACATTTCCCAGGTTGCACGGTGCAAGCTGAAGATGTAGCCCAGACAGGCGACTTAGGAAATACTGAGCCACAACGGGAGTGGCTAAACTCACTTATAACGGGAAAGAAAATTGCCTGGGCAATCGTTAATTTTTCCCCCTATAAATCCTCTGGACCTGATGGAATCTTCCCTAAGATGCTACAGGAATCCATACAGCTAGTTATCCCTTGGATGACAAAACTTTTCAAGGGCAGCCTCAGACTCGGCCACATACCACAGTGGTGGAGGCGAGTCAAGGTTGTCTTCATACCAAAAGCGGGAAAAAGAGGACACCAAATGGCCAAAGACTTTAGGCCAATTAGTCTCTCATCCTTCATGCTAAAAACCCTTGAGCGCATCCTTGACCAGGAGTTGAGAAGCGTTTTAGAAAGAGCCCCATTGTGCAAATTCCAACATGCCTACTGCAAAGGTAAGTCTACTGAGACTGCACTGAACGAAGTTGTGCAAACGGTAGAAAAATCCATCCAGTATAAAGAATATACCCTAGCCACCTTCTTAGATATAGAAGGCGCTTTTAATAATATCCACGTGTCCGCTGTCCTAGAGTCTCTGGTGGAACTGGAGGTAGCAGTTCCACTTAGACGATGGATAGCCAACATGCTTCATACGCGGGAGGTGCAAGCAGACCTCGGTAACTGTCACATTACTAGGTATGTTAATAGAGGTACGCCACAGGGGGGTGTGCTGTCTCCACTATTATGGCTCCTTGTAATGAACAAAATCTTATCAAAACTTCAAGAGGAAGGAATAATGGCCGTCGCTTATGCGGACGACCTTGTAATACTGGTTTCTGGCAAATTCCTTAATATAATTAGCGGAATTATGGAACAAGCCTTACGTATGGTTAGCAACTGGGCCCGCAGCTGTGGTCTGAATGCCAACCCTAGCAAAACCGAAATGATGCTATTCACCACAAAAACCAAAATACATGTGTTTTCTCGACCAAAATTGGACGGTATAACACTGAATCTATCCTCCAAAGTCAAATACTTGGGGTTGATTTTCGACCCGAAGTTGAACTGGAGGTGGAATATAGAGGAGAGAGTCAAGAAAGCCTACACGGCTTTGTACTCTTGCAAAAAAATGCTTGGAAAAAGTTGGGGATTAAAACCTCGTATGGTTTTATGGTTGTACACTGCTATAGTGAGACCTATCCTCACCTATGATTCAATAGTATGGTGGCCTGCCCTAGATAGGGATTATGTCCGTACCATGCTAGGTAGGGTGCAGAGAAGTGCATGTATTTGCATCACAGGTGCGTTAAGGACAACGCCGGGGGATGACCTGAATACAATTCTGCACCTTCTCCCAACTGATCTCCACACCAAATACTTAGCCTCATGCAGCGCGCTCAGACTCAGAGAAAGTGGGTACTGGCGTGACAAACCTTACGGACATAGGCGTATTCTTAGCTCGTTAGCTAGAGAACTGCTCCCCTTGTCCACGGACTATTCCATCCCCCAGTTAATACTTAATAAGAACTTCAAGGTTCAGATACCGACTCGCAGTGATTGGAAGGTAGCAGGCCTTCTGAATGGGTTCGACTCAGTACTGTTCACTGATGGTTCAAAGATGGACTGTGGTGTTGGCGCTGGTGTCTACTCAGAATCGCTGGAAATAGCACTTTCCTATAGACTTCCAGATAGCTCTAGTGTTTTCCAGGCGGAAATGCTGGCTATCTGGAAAGCCTGCTTACTTGTCAAGAACGACCCATCCCCTAAGCGCAGGGTGGCTATAGTCACGGATAGCCAGGCTGCTATCCTAGCCTTAAAATCTCCTTATATTTCATCTAAGCTGGTCAAAGCATGCTCAGTAGAGCTAGCGCATATAAGTAACCGGTCACGTTACTTTGGGTTCCAGGTCATAGGAATATTGTAGGTAACGAGAAAGCCGATGAACTAGCACGCATGGGTTCAGGCCTAGACGCATTGCTTGCGGAAGAGGTGAACCCTCCAATCAATAGTATAAAACGGAATATCCTCCTTCACTTCCAATTGCTAGCTAACCTTAGGTGGGTGAACTTAGCAACATGTAAAACATCCAAAAAAACATGGCCCCGGTATTCAAGTAGGAGAACAGCTGATCTCCTGAACTACTCGCGCAAAAACATTGCCAGAATACTAGCGGTGTTTACTGGGCATTGGCCAATCGGTGAACATGCAGCCAGACTAGGCATCCCCTTCCACCTATCCTGCCGTAGCTGTCAAGAACAGGACGAGAGGGAAACTGTAATGCACTACACTTGTAAGTGCCCAGCGCTAGCCAGAGCTAGATACTGTTTTCTGGGCAGTCCTTTTCTTGACAATCTCAGCAACCTAGCCACAATACTACCAACAGATATGGTACATTTCCTAAATGCCACAGGGTGGCTTTAATCTACTTTCTCTCATTCCATACTTGAAATTGGTGGTTCACGAGGCCAGTGGTAGCAAAACGGCGCTATAGCGTTAATTGGAGCCTCTTGAACAGCCGGATCAAGAGGCTCGCCACTTAAACCAACCAACCAATGCAATAAAAAATTTGAGAATAAAGAGTGACGTCACGACTTTCATTATTACACCAAATAGTACATGGCTTAATTATGAAATTTATATCCGCCAACTGTCATTTTACCCCAGCGTCACTGTCAGATGTTGGAACACGAATTCTAACCTCTTAAGCCTTCTATATTATATACAGGGCCGAAGCTACCATAGGTGCAGAAGGAACACTTGCACAGGGCGCCAAAATTTAAGGGCGAAATAAATAGATTACATTTTCATAAAATATTAAAAAAAAAATTAAAAAAATATTTTATTTTTTTCAAAAATAAATTTTTTTTAAATTTTATGTATTAAAAAAATAATATAATATAACGAATTTCTTTTTTATATAAATTTCCAGCAAACATTAAATTAAGCTAAATAGTTCATTAAAAAAAGATCTCATATGCATAAATAATATATATATTTCTTGGGTCAATGAAAAAAACTATGCACCACTCAATGTTTGCTATCCATACAAAATAATTATAATTCTTCAAACTAAAAAATAATCTTGTATATGGAAATGGTGCAATATCCAACTACCGCCCCAATTCAAACAAAACCGCACCAAATTCCATCAAACTAAAAAAAAAATTTCTATATATTTTGGGTGCAAAATCAAACTTCCGCGCCATGAAATGTTCGATAGCCATACAATATAATTATATTTCATCAAACTTAAAAATTTTCTTCAATATGAAAATGGTGCAGTTTCAAACTTCTGCTCCATAAACGAAATATATTTATATATATAGAGAAAAAAGTTATATAGTCATTCATTTATACATTATAATATTATGGTATACACAAAGTATATGTATAGTATAGAGAGGAAAACGCTTTTTTCGGTTTGCTTAGTTAAGAAATAAAAAGAGTTTAAATAAAAATAAATAAAAGTAAGTCTGTTATAAGGGATTTCTATAAATATTTCATAAATAAAAAGGAAGAAGAATATATTGTGTTATTGAGCTTTATAAAATATATAATTTCAAATTATCAATTGGCCAAATTTAATTAATTAATAAAACCAAAGTATATCTTAGTTACCGCAACAATTAATGAAAATGTAATTGATTGAAATAATTATTTTCAAAGAAGTTTCAATTTTTTTAATTAAAACAGCCTGGGTGACTATGTATATTTTAACAGGACAAGCGATCGGGATATCGTTTATTCTGTAACGTACTTTCTTCTTCTTTTGTTTTGAAAGTTTACGCAATAAAAATTTCATTTTATACTTTTTAAAAATAGTTACTTATATTTATTTTGAAATATAATATGCATAACTCAATTTTAATTCATTTTATAAGTCTTCTATAGTATGTATTAGTACGTTCTTTGTAATTAATGTTATTTTGTTTTAATTTTGAAATATTTATATTTTTTGAGGAATACACCTCATAAAAAAAATGCATCGAAAGACCTACTTCTTGGCTGATGTGGAAACGGTTTTGTAGGGCGGTTTTTTTAGAAAGTGCACCAGGAGCAAAAATCTCTAGCTCCCGGCAGTGATTATATAGTTCGTTGGTTTTAACATATGGAAATCAATGTAAGCGAGCACAATACCAGCAGTTAACGCTAGGCGAAAAAAAAACGCCAGCGCTGGTTTTCAACAAGTTGAAAAATGAACGCCAGCGCTAGACTATTTTAATATTTGGAGGCAAAAAATTGGTGAAAAATCAATTTTTTGGGATGCACAAACTTGACAAAAAACAAAATTTAACTATGAGTGGCAAAACCTTGCTGGAAAATCACATAAAAATTATGTAAATTTGACAAATATAAAAAAAAATCTACGCTAGAATTGTGCGAAGTCTGTGGTGGGATGTTAGTGTAAACGAAGCGTTTCGAAAACGCTACTTAGCGAAAATTGGTATGTTTTGTCACTTTTTGCTAGGCGTAATTTGCGATACTTATCGATTGTATTTTAATCAACGTTGCCTATAGCGAAATATTATTTTAATAGAAATAATAACTTCAATTACAATTAGTCTAGGTTCACACCGGACTTTGTTTTGTTAAAATTAACAAAATTATTTTGACATCTCACACGGATAGTATAAAATCATACTACTACATAAAAGTTATTGTGTATAACCACAAAATTTTTTAACGCACACTATAAAATTAACAAAGTTATTAACAATAAAAAGTTGTCGAGCATACATATTTTGCTTTGTTATTTACAATGTTTTTGTGTACCAACCCTGCAAAAAATGAATTTCCCAAGGGAAATTTTATACCAGCTGATATTTTTGACAAATATTTTGAAGTATGATATCAAATGAAAATCAAATAATTATTTTAATATTTACAAAATATTATTTCTTATTTTGAGTTTGAGGAAAAAATAAATTGTGATTGTGACAAAAAGAGGAGAAAATTTAAACAGGAGTATTTTTAATGAATGTTTTCCATTGAAATTTCAGATATTTTTATTTTTGTCCACAAAAAATTATTTCAATGAAAATTTGTTTAATATTTTAATATTTTAATAAATTTCACAAGTTATACATTTCAACATGAACAGAGAGTTTTGTTTATTTTAACAAAGAAAATCTTGGTGTGAACGAGGACTTACAAATGTAATATCGGTTTCGATTGAGCAGAAAAATCGTTTTTTTTATCTAGATCAATTTTTATGTTCGCAAGGTAAAATAAAATCATTTTTTTTATCTAAATCAATGTTTAAAAATCTAAGATTTTCTTCAAGTTTTACCCCCTTCATTTAATAATAGCAAAATCGATTTTGTTATCATGTTCGATTGGGCAGCATTTAGATAAAAACTTTAAACAATCCCAAACGAAAGCCACATTAGTAATACTTTTATTATTGACATTTTAATATTTATATATTTTTATCAAAGAAATATATATTTTTGACATTCGAAATTAATATCGAAATACTATTATTGGTACTGCCGAAGCACGAGAAAAGTAGCGTAGCGAAATTTTTTTAACATACCGACTTTTGATATTTGCGCATCGCTAATCGTAAGCGAAGCGAAGTAGAAACGCTAAACCAACATCCCACCACTGGCTTTTTCCGCTAGCGTTAATAAAAGTAAAGTCAACGCTATCGATTAAAGCCCCAATTGTGCGCCGACCTTACAAAACATACTGTGTGGATGGCATCTGAACTGAATGGATATTATACAAACCAAAAATGGGTAACACTAATTTTTTTCTGCTACCCAGTGAGAATGTTTATACCAACGTCGGCCCGACTTATATACCAACGCGTATGCATGACACGATACATACTCTCCCATGGCAAAAACCAACGATATAGAAGTTATATGGATAGAGCATAAATATAAAAATTTGAAGCCACGCCGGGTATAGTTGTCTCTTTTTTTGCTAGCCGAATTGTCAAAATATAAAAATGAGAAATTAGGGGCGGATTAGGTTTTTTTTAATTCGGGCATCAATTTTTAAGGAGATAATTTTTTTTTTTTTGAAAAATACAAGTAAAGATCATCCTAAGGAATATTTTAGGTCGCGCAACGATAATTATACAAATGGAAAGTAAAATAGAGTAATTTGTTTAGCTAGTTAATATTGTTAATTTATATTGAGACTCTTAAACTTAAAAAAATAAGCCAGCCCTGTAAATCTAAAATCAGCTGTTATAATATTTTTCATATTATTAATTTGACACTTCGGCGAGCAAAAGGAAAGAGAACTACCAAAATCGTGGCTTCATAAACAATTTTTCAATATATTAAAATTTTAATGTGTTAAAAAGAGAGGGAACATTTATGCCCTATCCATATATCTTCTAAATCGTTGGCAAAAACACAGGCCACTTCCGCTGACGTTGGTACTGACGCGTAGGTATCGTGTTGGGTATTGTAGTTTATTTATTTTACGGCAGGTGGCTCAATGAATTTTTATATTGGAATACTTATTTGCTTTTTTTTTATTCAAAATAAAAAAATGGAAAATATTTTTAATTTTGTTTATTAATGAGATTGCAATATTATTTTACTTGCGTTTACATTTAGATAATTAATATAAAATTATAATATTTAGATTTTTTTAGCTTAAGAATTTCCAAATTTATGATATACATATTATTTCGTATAAATACAAATTTATATTTAACTACTATTACTATACATAATTTTATAACATATTATATTGACCACAATTATTCATTATTGTATATACATAGTTAGTTATTTTAATTAGTATACATTCAATAATTTTGTTTTTAATTTGATTACAATTTTGCAACTTAAATAGTTGCATATTAAATTAAATAGATTCTTTACAGTAATTTTAGTGATAATAAAAAGATTAATTTGCCGATGAGGTCGTCCATTATCCATTTTTCCAGTCCAGTGTTTTCTAGGTTTTATTAAGTTAGAACATGTATTTCTGAAAATAATTAATAAATTTGAGATATATTAAAATTTCAATGCATTTTTTGTCTGGCTTTATTATACATACATACATACTTTTTTTCTTCATGAAATTGCAAAAGAAATTCATCTGCATTTCCACAGAAATAAAAATATTTTAAATTAATAATACAATTTATAATTATTACTATTAAAACTACAATTTTATTGTAAATTAAATATACAAAATACACACATTAAAAATAATCTACAATCACCATATAGACACAAATATTGTTTTTCTCTGACATTTTTATTTTGTTTCCAGCAATTATCCGCTTGGAGCGTAGAATTTTCTTCCAATCTATACGAATCGGGTGAAAATTTGTATCGTGTCAGGCTAACGAGTTTATATCAAATCGAGAAAATACTTTGATTATCTTCTATCTCAGTCTGACATTATATTTTTATATATTGTCATTTCGATACCAGCAGAGTACCTACGCGTTGGTATATACGTCAGTTCTCTCTGGGATATTTTGCTTTGACTATATATATATATTTTATTTTAACTATCGAACATAAAAATTGATCTAGATAAAAAAAACGATTTTTCTGCACAATCGAAACCGACATTACATTTGTAAGTCCTCGTTCACACCAAGATTTTCTTTGTTAAAATAAACAAAACTCTCTGTTCATGTAGTAGTACATTTTTGAGAATGTATTAGTAATATATTTGAAGTTTCTGTCAATAATGTCAAAACAAAATTTGAAATGTATAACTTGTGAAATTTATTAAAATATTAAAATATTAAACAAATTTTCATTGAAATAATTTTTTGTGGACAAAAATAAAAATATCTGAAATTTCAATGGAAAACATTCATTAAAAATACTCCTGTTTAAATTTTCTCCTCTTTTTGTCACAATCACAATTTATTTTTTCCTCAAACTCAAAATAACAAATAATATTTTGTAAATATTAAAATAATTATTTGATTTTCATTTGATATCATACTTCAAAATATTTTTGTCAAAAATATCAGCTGGTATAAAATTTCCCTTGGGAAATTCATTTTTTTGCAGGGTTGGTACACAAAAACATTGTAAATAACAAAGCAAAATATGTATGCTCGACAACTTTTCATTGTTAATAACTTTGTTAATTTTATAGTGTGCGTTAAAAAATTTTGTGGTTATACACAATAACTTTTATGTAGTAGTATGATTTTATACTATCCGTGTGAGATGTCAAAATAATTTTGTTAATTTTAACAAAACAAAGTCCGGTGTGAACCTAGACTAATTGTAATTGAAGTTATTATTTCTATTAAAATAATATTTCGCTATAGGCAACGTTGATTAAATACAATCGATAAGTATCGCAAATTACGCCTAGCAAAAAGTGACAAAACATACCAATTTTCGCTAAGTAGCGTTTTCGAAACGCTTCGTTGGCACTAACATCCCACCACAGACTTTGCACAATTCTAGCGTAGATTTTTTTTTATATTTGTCAAATTTCCATAATTTTTATGTGATCCAGCAAGCTTTTGCCACCCATAGTCAAATTTTGTTTTTTGTCAAGTTTGTGCATCCCAAAAAATTGATTTTCACCAATTTTTTGCCTCAACTTGTTGAAAACCAGCGCTGGCGTTTTTTCGCCTAGCGTTAACTGCTTGTATTGTGCTCGCTTACATTGATTTCCATATGTTGAAACCAACGAACTATATAATATAGAAGGCTTAAGAGGTTAGAATTCGTGTTCCAACATCTGACAGTGACGCTGGGGTAAAATGACAGTTGGCGGATATAAATTTCATAATTAAGCCATGTACTATTTGGTGTAATAATGAAAGTAATGAATATAATGTCAGACTGAGATAGAAGATAATCAAAGTATTTTCTCGCTTTGACTATATATATATATATATATATATATATATATATATATATATATATATATATATATATATATATATATATATATAGTCAAAGCAAAATATCCCAGAGAGAACTGACGTATATACCAACGCGTAGGTACTCTGTTGGTATCGAAATGACAATATATAAAAATTTAATGTCAGAATGAGATAGAAGGTATCCATACTGATCCAGCAAAAGTCGACGCTATTAAGAACTTTCCACAGCCCAAAACAGTTCGACAAATTCGAAGATTCCTGGGAATGACTGGCTGGTACAACCGATTTATCCAGAATTATGCGGTCATAGCAGCACCAATCACCGATCTGTTAAATAAAAAAGCGACTGAAAAATGGAATGATGACGCAGAAAAAGCATTTATTACCTTGAAAGCAGCGTTGACGCAAGCGCTGGTTCTTGTCAATCCGGATTTTACTCGTGAATTCTACATCCAGTGTGCGTCGAAGACGTGGGTCGGAGGCGTCCTGTTCCAGCGTGACAACAATGGACTTGAACACCCTATAGCGTTCATGTCGCAGAAGCTGAATAACGCACAGAAAAACTACAGCGTTACGGAACAGGAATGTCTTGCGGCCGTCGTTAGCTTGAAGAAATTCCGACCATATGTGGAGGGATCAGCATACACGGTGATCACGGATCACGCCAGTTTGAAATGGCTCATGTCGCAAACCGATTTGTCCGGCAGGTTGGCCAGGTGGAGCTTAAAGCTGCAAGCTTTCGATTTCAAAATCGTTCATCGGAAGGGTTCGGAAAACGTGGTTGCGGATGTGTTATCTAGAGGAGAAATGGAAGAAATCCTGAACAAAATTATTTCTAGCGGCGACATCAGTTTAAAGGATCAAGCTTTTCAGGATCCGGAATATCAGGATAAACTAAAAAAATTGCAAGATAATCTTCAGCGTTTTCCTGATATCAAACTGGATGGGAATGTGATATTTAAAAGGGTAAAATTTCGAAAACAAGCATCACTTACCGATATTCCAGTTTGGAAGGTCTGGGTTCCTGAAAGCCTGTGGATTGACGTCATCAATTATCATGATGAGCCGTTGGCAGCTCACTCCGGCGTGGATAAAACCACTGAAAAAATCCAACGTTTGTATTATTGGCCAAAAATGCGTGACACCATTAATACTTACATAGCTGCTTGCGACTCGTGCAAAGATTGTAAAGCGCCAAACATTTGTCTGCGTCCTCCGATGGTCATCCAAAGTCCTCCGGTCCGTCCGTGGCAATTCATCAACGTCGATTTATTAAGTCCATATCCGCGCTCTAAAAATGGCAACACTTATATCTTGATCGTGCTAGATCAATTTAGTAAATTTGTTTTATTGAAACCTTTGCGACAGGCCATTACGACGCCGATAATAAATTTTTTGGAAAAGGATGTGTTTCATTTATTCGGAATTCCCGAAGTGTTAACATCCGATAATGGGGTGCAATTTACATCAAGGGAGTTCCAGAATCTAATAGCCGAGTACAATATCCAGCACAGATTCACTGCACCGTATCACCCGCAAGCCAACGCTTCAGAACGTGTGAACATGAACATCATTACGGCTATTCGTGCGTACGTCAGAAGCGATAACCACAAGGAATGGGACAAATACCTCAGTCACATTGCGTGTGCGCTACGTAACGTGGTACACGACGCAACTGGTTTTTCACCCTCCTATTTAGTTCTCGGGTATCACATGATCACTGATGGAACCACCTACGAATTGTTGAGGAAGCTACACGCGTTGCAGGAAGACATGCTAGTGGAGTTTCCGTCAAAAAATCCAGCAATAACTAAAACCGTATTAAAAAATTTAGAAAAGGCTCAATTACGACATCAGCGAACTTATAATCTACGAACACGAAAAATTAGTTACGTACCTGGACAAGTAGTATTTCGGCGCAATCACGTCCAGAGTGACCAGCAAAAACAGTTTACAGCCAAATTTGCCACTCCATGGGGCAAATATAGAATATTGTCGTCTCGTGGTAGGGTTTGCTACGATGTGCGCGATTAGCATAGTAACCAAACACATTTAGTACATGCGAAGGATTTGAAGCTCGGCTAGTTCAATCGTTGAGCAATGAGACGTCCTCAGGGTGTGGGACAACCCCGCGTTGTTGATCTAGGAGTTTTGAAATTATTAGTATATTGGGAAAAATTTAGAATCGTATAATTTAGTTAGTAGGAATACTATTATAATGTTAGTACTTTTGGGAAATTATTATATATGAATTAAGCTTACTTTTTTTTTCTTTTCAAAAATCAAGCAATTCGTAAATGTTGCAATTGGCACAGATTTTTGTTTTTTTTGTTCCATATAGGCACAGATTTTTGTTTCCTTTTTTTTCTTCATTTCTGTAACCAAATAAAAAAAAAAGAAAAAAAAAAAAAAAAAAAGAACTGCATGGTTAGGAGTATATCCACTTGAGGAGAAAAGGCGGGAAAAACGAAATTATCCATAAGAATTTCAGACTCGTATCTTTGTTAAGAACGACATACAAGCCTGTTTTGTGACCTGGTCGGCACATAAAAGATTTTGTCACCTGGAAATGGCATAAAAAAATTAAATATGTATTATATATTTATTTATATAGACATATAGGAAATCATATTCTTACTTTTCTTTTTTTTATTGTTATTAATTGTCCTTCAGTCCGTCCGCCAATTGGTATCCGCATCCAGAGCAAAATAAATAAACAGAAATGCCAATACTTGACATTGGTCAAGTTGCGACCATGTTTGTGTATTTTTTTCTGTGACTGCGGATGTCAACTGACATGCCAGTCAAGTAAATACAAAAAGCTTTCCCCCTAAGGCAATTCAATCGCGCAGGCCATCTGGTGGTGGGTTACGCCTCGAAAAAAATCGTACTCTTCGTGTCTGGCAACACCGAAAAAAAAAATCCGCATTGCAGTGGAACGGCAGTTCCAGAAGCGAAGAGAAAAAGTGGCGTGATTTTTTTTTGCTTGGTTGTAGATGTGGATGGAAAATCTTTGGTTAGAAGAAAAAAAAATCCATCAACATCGTCGAAGAAGAAGAAAGAAGAACTAACAAAGATTAGCCTGGAAGAAAAAAATATTCGATTGATTGTTTTGGATATATGTTAATATATGTCAAGACCGTGTATTAGGGTGATAGATGTATGTTAGGTCCGCTAAATAGAAAGTAAGATTAGTTTGAATAGCTGGAAGAAAAACAAACAAAATGAAGAATTTTTTTTAAATTTTTATTTAAAATGGCCCCAGTTATTGCTGAAAAGAAAAGAAATGATTAATTGAAAAAAAAAAATTTAAAATTGAGTTTTTATTGTAGTTAAAGTAGTTTTGATTTATTATTTTGTAATTATTATTTTATGATTTTGTAGTTTGATTATTATTTTTTTTTATTTTATTATTTTGGTTTGATTATCATTTTTAATTATTATTTTTTTTTTTGTTAATTTAAATTTTTATTTTGGTTATTATTTTTGGGTTTTCTTTTTGTTGATTTTCTTTCCTGATTTCAATTTGAAAATTATAGGTATCGTACGTTCATCGGACTTTCCTCGACATGTCAGGCTGGTTCCGGAGAACTAAAAAGGTACGTGGTAAATTAACTATTATTATAAAATTTTAAAAAGTATGTAAAACGAAAAAAAAATAACGAGGAAAAAGAAAACACCAAGTGCACGACCAAATTAGAGGAAAATATATTATATGAAAAAAATTATTAACGTAAAGCTAAATTTGGTTGGTCGGAAAATTGTTTAAATATTTTACATTGGCTGATTAACACTGAATAATAAAATAGAGGAAACAATTAATTTCTTTTCGCAATAAAAATTTATTGGTTTTATAATTTATTACATTAGTTATAAAGTTTTTTTTTGTAGAATTTTTTTTTAGTGATGTGTGGCTAGTCCGCTATGGATTGAACTCGACACGGAGCATTTTCCCTTCTTCCTTCCTTCGCTGATTTTGTTTTGTTCCTGACGGGTGGATTGGTGAACCCACGCCTCACATGGCTGTGAACCTAGCCGGACACCAGGAGGAAAACCCCAATCCATCCGAGAATCCGTCGACGATTATATAAAAATTTGGTCTTGTTTTTGTGTTCCGTACCCGTGGTCACCCAAGGCCTGGCGCCCACAATTTCGACGGGTTCTAAACAATCCTATTCCTCCGAAATAATTGCACTTAACCTGCAGAAAGGAAATTAAGAGAGAAAAAAATTAAATTAGACGATTTTTTTTGTTGACTGGCAATACCTAGGTGAATGATAACATTATAATTCCTATGGTGAGTCACAGGTTGCCTAGTTCCAAGTTATATTTTCTTTTCCTCTTAATTTCATTTCGTGGATGGATAAAAATGGCGCCGATGACAAATAGCCATTCCAATTATCCTCTGGGGTTACACCATGTGCTATTTGGTGTAATAATGGAAGTCGTTACGTCATTCAAGCTTGTCAAATTTTTATTGCTTTCAAAGAACAAATTAAATATTTTTATTGCTTTCAAAGAACAAATAAATAAATAAATTATGCAATAAAAATGATAAATTATGCAATAAAAAATTTGAGAATAAAGAGTGACGTCACGACTTTCATTATTACACCAAATAGTACATGGCTTAATTATGAAATTTATATCCGCCAACTGTCATTTTACCCCAGCGTCACTGTCAGATGTTGGAACACGAATTCTAACCTCTTAAGCCTTCTATATTATATACAGGGCCGAAGCTACCATATGTATTAAAAAAATAATATAATATAACGAATTTCTTTTTTATATAAATTTCCAGCAAACATTAAATAAAGCTAAATAGTTCATTAAAAAAAGATCTCATATGCATAAATAATATATATATTTCTTAATACTTAATATATATTTCTTAATATTAATACTTACATAGCTGCTTGCGACTCGTGCAAAGATTGTAAAGCGCCAAACATTTGTCTGCGTCCTCCGATGGTCATCCAAAGTCCTCCGGTCCGTCCGTGGCAATTCATCAACGTCGATTTATTAAGTCCATATCCGCGCTCTAAAAATGGCAACACTTATATCTTGATCGTGCTAGATCAATTTAGTAAATTTGTTTTATTGAAACCTTTGCGACAGGCCATTACGACGCCGATAATAAATTTTTTGGAAACGGATGTGTTTCATTTATTCGGAATTCCCGAAGTGTTAACATCCGATAATGGGGTGCAATTTACATCAAGAGAGTTCCAGAATCTAATAGCCGAGTACAATATCCAGCACAGATTCACTGCACCGTATCACCCGCAAGCCAACGCTTCAGAACGTGTGAACACGAACATCATTACGGCTATTCGTGCGTACGTCAGAAGCGATAACCACAAGGAATGGGACAAATACCTCAGTCACATTGCGTGTGCGCTACGTAACGTGGTACACGACGCAACTGGTTTTTCACCCTCCTATTTAGTTCTCGGGTATCACATGATCACTGATGGAACCACCTACGAATTGTTGAGGAAGCTACACGCGTTGCAGGAAGACATGCTAGTGGAGTTTCCGTCAAAAAATCCAGCAATAACTAAAACCGTATTAAAAAATTTAGAAAAGGCTCAATTACGACATCAGCGAACTTATAATCTACGAACACGAAAAATTAGTTACGTACCTGGACAAGTAGTATTTCGGCGCAATCACGTCCAGAGTGACCAGCAAAAACAGTTTACAGCCAAATTTGCCACTCCATGGGGCAAATATAGAATATTGTCGTCTCGTGGTAGGGTTTGCTACGATGTGCGCGATTAGCATAGTAACCAAACACATTTAGTACATTCGAAGGATTTGAAGCCCGGCTAGTTCAATCGTTGAGCAATGAGACGTCCTCAGGGTGTGGGACAACCCCGCGTTGTTGATCTAGGAGTTTTGAAATTATTAGTATATTGGGAAAAATTTAGAATCGTATAATTTAGTTAGTAGGAATACTATTATAATGTTAGTACTTTTGGGAAATTATTATATATGAATTAAGCTTACTTTTTTTTTCTTTTCAAAAATCAAGCAATTCGTAAATGTTGCAATTGGCACAGATTTTTGTTTTTTTTGTTCCATATAGGCACAGATTTTTGTTTCCTTTTTTTTCTTAATTTCTGTAACCAAATAAAAAAAAAAAAAAAAAAAAAAAAAAAAAAAAAAAAAAGAACTGCATGGTTAGGAGTATATCCACTTGAGGAGAAAAGGCGGGAAAAACGAAATTATCCATAAGAATTTCAGACTCGTATCTTTGTTAAGAACGACATACAAGCCTGTTTTGTGACCTGGTCGGCACATAAAAGATTTCGTCACCTGGAAATGGCATAAAAAAATTAAATATGTATTATATATTTATTTATATAGACATATAGGAAATCATATTCTTACTTTTCTTTTTTTTATTGTTATTAATTGTCCTTCAGTCCGTCCGCCAATTGGTATCCGCATCCAGAGCAAAATAAATAAACAGAAATGCCAATACTTGACATTGGTCAAGTTGCGACCATGTTTGAGTATTTTTTTCTGTGACTGCGGATGTCAACTGACATGCCAGTCAAGTAAATACAAAAAGCTTTCCCCCTAAGGCAATTCAATCGCGCAGGCCATCTGGTGGTGGGTTACGCCTCGAAAAAAATCGTACTCTTCGTGTCTGGCAACACCGAAAAAAAAAATCCGCATTGCAGTGGAACGGAAGTTCCAGAAGGGAAGAGAAAAGGTGGCGTGATTTTTTTTTGCTTGGTTGTAGATGTGGATGGAAAATCTTTGGTTAGAAGAAAAAAAAATCCATCAACATCGTCGAAGAAGAAGAAAGAAGAAATAACAAAGATTAGCCTGGAAGAAAAAAATATTCGATTGATTGTTTTGGATATATGTTAATATATGTCAAGACCGTGTATTAGGGTGATAGATGTATGTTAGGTCCGCTAAATAGAAAGTAAGATTAGTTTGAATAGCTGGAAGAAAAACAAACAAAATGAAGAATTTTTTTTAAATTTATATTTAAAATGGCCCCAGTTATTGCTGAAAAGAAAAGAAATGATTAATTGAAAAAAAAAATTTAAAATTGAGTTTTTATTGTAGTTAAAGTAGTTTTGATTTATTATTTTGTAATTATTATTTTATGATTTTGTAGTTTGATTATTATTTTTTTTTATTTTATTATTTTGGTTTGATTATCATTTTTAATTATTATTTTTTTTTTTGTTAATTTAAATTTTTATTTTGGTTATTATTTTTGGGTTTTCTTTTTGTTGATTTTCTTTCCTGATTTCAATTTGAAAATTATAGGTATCGTACGTTCATCGGACTTTCCTCGACATGTCAGGCTGGTTCCGGAGAACTAAAAAGGTACGTGGTAAATTAACTATTATTATAAAATTTTAAAAAGTATGTAAAACGAAAAAAAAATAACGAGGAAAAAGAAAACACCAAGTGCACGACCAATTAGAGGAAAATATATTATATGAAAAAAATTATTAACGTAAAGCTAAATTTGGTTGGTCGAAAAATTGTTTAAATATTTTACATTGGCTTATTAACACTGAATAATAAAATAGAGGAAACAATTCATTTCTTTTCGTAATAAAAATTTATTGGTGTTATAATTTATTACATTAGTTATAAAGTTTTTTTTTGTAGAATTTTTTTTTAGTGATGTGTGACTAGTCCGCTATGGATTGAACTCGACACGGAGCATTTTTCCTTCTTCCTTCCTTCGCTGATTTTGTTTTGTTCCTGACGGGTGGATTGGTGAACCCACGCCTCACATGGCTGTGAACCTAGCCGGACACCAGGAGGAAAACCCCAATCCATCCGAGAATCCGTCGACGATTATATAAAAATTTGGTCTTGTTTTTGTGTTCCGTACCCGTGGTCACCCAAGGCCTGGCGCCCACAATTTCCACGGGTTCTAAACAATCCTATTCCTCCGAAATAATTGCACTTAACCTGCAGAAAGGAAATTAAGAGAAAAAAAATTAAATTATACGATTTTTTTTTGTTGACTGGCAATACCTAGGTGAATGATAACATTATAATTGCTATGGTGAGTCACAGGTTGCCTAGTTCCAAGTTATATTTTCTTTTCCTCTTAATTTCATTTCGTGGATGGATAAAAATGGCGCCGATGACAAATAGCCATTCCAATTATCCTCTGGGGTTACACCATGTGCTATTTGGTGTAATAATGGAAGTCGTTACGTCATTCAAGCTTGTCAAATTTTTATTGCTTTCAAAGAACAAATTAAATATTTTTATTGCTTTCAAAGAACAAATAAATAAATAAATTATGCAATAAAAATGATAAATTATGCAATAAAAAATTTGAGAATAAAGAGTGACGTCACGACTTTCATTATTACACCAAATAGTACATGGCTTAATTATGAAATTTATATCCGCCAACTGTCATTTTACCCCAGCGTCACTGTCAGATGTTGGAACACGAATTCTAACCTCTTAAGCCTTCTATATTATATACAGGGCCGAAGCTACCATATGTATTAAAAAAATAATATAATATAACGAATTTCTTTTTTATATAAATTTCCAGCAAACATTAAATAAAGCTAAATAGTTCATTAAAAAAAGATCTCATATGCATAAATAATATATATATTTCTTGGGTCAATGAAAAAAACTATGCACCACTCAATGTTTGCTATCCATACAAAATAATTGTAATTCTTCAAACTAAAAAATAATCTTGTATATGGAAATGGTGCAATATCCAACTACCGCCCCAATTCAAACAAAACCGCACCAAATTCCATCAAACTAAAAAAAAAATTTCTATATATTTTTGGTGCAAAATCAAACTTCCGCGCCATGAAATGTTCGATAGCCATACAATATAATTATATTTCATCAAACTTAAAAATTTTCTTCAATATGAAAATGGTGCAGTTTCAAACTTCTGCTCCATAAACGAAATATATGTATATATATAGAGAAAAAAGTTATATAGTCATTCATTTATACATTATAATATTATGGTATACACAAAGTATATGTATAGTATAGAGAGGAAAACGCTTTTTTCGGTTTGCTTAGTTAAGAAATAAAAAGAGTTTAAATAAAAATAAATAAAAGTAAGTCTGTTATAAGGGATTTCTATAAATATTTCATAAATAAAAAGGAAGAAGAATATATTGTGTTATTGAGCTTTATAAAATATATAATTTCAAATTTCAATTGGCCAAATTTAATTAATTAATAAAACCAAAGTATATCTTAGTTACCGCAACAATTAATGAAAATGTAATTGATTGAAATAATTATTTTCAAAGAAGTTTCAATTTTTTTAATTAAAACAGCCTGGGTGACTATGTATATTTTAACAGGACAAGCGATCGGGATATCGTTTATTCTGTAACGTACTTTCTTCTTCTTTTGTTTTGAAAGTTTACGCAATAAAAATTTCATTTTATACTTTTTAAAAATAGTTGGTTGGTTGGTTGGTTTAAGTGGCGAGCCTCTTGATCCGGCTGTTCAAGAGGCTCCAATTAACGCTATAGCGCCGTTTTGCTACCACTGGCCTCGTGAACCACCAATTTCAAGTATGGAATGAGAGAAAGTAGATTAAAGCCACCCTGTGGCATTTAGGAAATGTACCATATCTGTTGGTAGTATTGTGGCTAGGTTGCTGAGATTGTCAAGAAAAGGACTGCCCAGAAAACAGTATCTAGCTCTGGCTAGCGCTGGGCACTTACAAGTGTAGTGCATTACAGTTTCCCTCTCGTCCGGTTCTTGACAGCTACGGCAGGATAGGTGGAAGGGGATGCCTAGTCTGGCTGCATGTTCACCGATTGGCCAATGCCCAGTAAACACCGCTAGTATTCTGGCAATGTTTTTGCGCGAGTAGTTCAGGAGATCAGCTGGTCTCCTACTTGAATACCGGGGCCATGTTTTTTTGGATGTTTTACATGTTGCTAAGTTCACCCACCTAAGGTTAGCTAGCAATTGGAAGTGAAGGAGGATATTCCGTTTTATACTATTGATTGGAGGGTTCACCTCTTCCGCAAGCAATGCGTCTAGGCCTGAACCCATGCGTGCTAGTTCATCGGCTTTCTCGTTACCTACAATATTCCTATGACCTGGAACCCAAAGTAACATGACCTCGAACCGGTTACTTATATGCGCTAGCTCTACTGAGCATGCTTTGACCAGCTTAGATGAAATATAAGGAGATTTTAAGGCTAGGATAGCAGCCTGGCTATCCGTGACCCTGCGCTTAGGGGATGGGTCGTTCTTGACAAGTAAGCAGGCTTTCCAGATAGCCAGCATTTCCGCCTGGAAAACACTAGAGCTATCCGGAAGTCTATAGGAAAGGGCTATTTCCAGCCATTCTGAGTAGACACCAGCGCCAACACCACAGTCCATCTTTGAACCATCAGTGAACAGTACTGAGTCGAACCCATTCAGAAGGCCTGCTACCTTCCAATCACTGCGAGTCGGTATCTGAACCTTGAAGTTCTTATTAAGTATTAACTGGGGGATGGAATAGTCCGTGGACAAGGGGAGCAGTTCTCTAGCTAACGAGCTAAGAATACGGCTATGTCCGTAAGGTTTGTCACGCCAGTACCCACTTTCTCTGAGTCTGAGCGCGCTGCATGAGGCTAAGTATTTGGTGTGGAGATCAGTTGGGAGAAGGTGCAGAATTGTATTCAGGGCATCCCCCGGCGTTGTCCTTAACGCACCTGTGATGCAAATACATGCACTTCTCTGCACCCTACCTAGCATGGTACGGACATAATCCCTATCTAGGGCAGGCCACCATACTATTGAACCATAGGTGAGGATAGGTCTCACTATAGCAGTGTACAACCATAAAACCATACGAGGTTTTAATCCCCAACTTTTTCCAAGCATTTTTTTGCAAGAGTACAAAGCCGTGTAGGCTTTCTTGACTCTCTCCTCTATATTCCACCTCCAGTTCAACTTCGGGTCGAAAATCAACCCCAAGTATTTGACTTTGGAGGATAGATTCAGTGTTATACCGTCCAATTTTGGTCGAGAAAACACAGGTATTTTGGTTTTTGTGGTGAATAGCATCATTTCGGTTTTGCTAGGGTTGGCATTCAGACCACAGCTGCGGGTCCAGTTGCTAACCATACGTAAGGATTGTTCCATAATTCCGCTAATTATATTAAGGAATTTGCCAGAAACCAGTATTACAAGGTCGTCCGCATAAGCGACGGCCATTATTCCTTCCTCTTGAAGTTTTGATAAGATTTTGTTCATTACAAGGAGCCATAATAGTGGAGACAGCACACCCCCCTGTGGCGTACCTCTATTAACATACCTAGTAATGTGACAGTTACCGAGGTCTGCTTGCACCTCCCGCGTATGAAGCATGTTGGCTATCCATAGTCTAAGTGGAGCTGCTACCTCCAGTTCCACCAGAGACTCTAGGACAGCGGACACGTGGATATTATTAAAAGCGCCTTTTATATCTAAGAAGGTGGCTAGGGTATATTCTTTATACTGGATGGATTTTTCTACCGTTTGCACAACTTCGTTCAGTGCAGTCTCAGTAGACTTACCTTTGCAGTAGGCATGTTGGAATTTGCACAATGGGGTTCTTTCTAAAACGCTTCTCAACTCCTGGTCAAGGATGCGCTCAAGGGTTTTTAGCATGAAGGATGAGAGACTAATTGGCCTGAAGTCTTTGGCCATTTCGTGTCCTCTTTTTCCCGCTTTTGGTATGAAGACAACCTTGACTCGCCTCCACCACTGTGGTATGTGGCCGAGTCTGAGGCTGCCCTTGAAAAGTTTTGTCATCCAAGGGATAACTAGCTGTATGGATTCCTGTAGCATCTTTGGGAAGATTCCATCAGGTCCAGAGGATTTATAGGGGGAAAAATTATCGATTGCCCAGGCAATTTTCTTTCCCGTTATAAGTGAGTTTAGCCACTCCCGTTGTGGCTCAGTATTTCCTAAGTCGCCTGTCTGGGCTACATCTTCAGCTTGCACCGTGCAACCTGGAAAATGTGTGTCTACTAACAGCTGCAGAGTCTCTGCAGATGATTCTGTCCAACTACCCTCCGCACTCTTGAGGAAGGACGGATTGGAATGTTCTTTGCTTAGGATTCTACTTAGTCTGGCAGAATCCCTAGTACTTTCAATGGATTCGCAATACTCTTGCCAATTCCTTTTTTTTGCCTCGTTAATTGCTTTTTTGTACTCACGAAGACGGTCCTTGTAGAGTTGCCATGAACCCTGCCTGTAGCAGACGTTGTAGGTTTCTCTAGTCACCTTTCGTAACTTAGTTAAATTGTCATCCCACCACGGAGGGAAAGACTTTTTACTACGCTTGATCGGACATGATACCTTGAATGAGACCTGCATGGCCTTGGTAAATTTGTCCGTCATTTCCTCTAGGGAATTAATGGTCGTTATTTCTGATTGGTTATCTATGGCTGATAACTTCCCTTTTAACACCGATCTAAACTTGGACCAGTCTGTGTTTTTGGGGTTTCTATACGGTTTGGGGCTTTCAGGATTTAAATTAACATTGAAGAGTATCCACTTGTGATCCGAGAAAGATCTTTTCTCTGATACTCTCCAGTTTTCTACTTTCAGGGAATTATTGTTGCTAATTAGGGTAATATCAATCACGTCTTCCCAGCCAGGGAATCTTTCCGAGCTCGGAAAAGTGAATGTTGGTGTGCTGCCTCTATTACACACCATTAAATTAGAAGTTAAAATAAAATCAAAAAGTGACTCACCTCTCTCATTTGTTTCCGAGCTACCCCACAGGGTATGTCTGGCGTTTGCATCACAACCAATAAGCAGGTTACTTCCAGTGGCTAGGACTATCTGCTGTAGATTGGTTGTCGGGGTGGTTTCGTCATGAGGCATATATACCGAGCTGATATATAATTCTTTGCCATCATTCTGCTCGACCTTCACCACGGTAATGTCTTCATAGCTAAAATTAGAACAAAAATGTGCGATTATGTGTTTTCTAACTAGAATACACGTTCGTGGCTTACCATTGGCACCATCTACAAGCTTGTAGAATAGGTTATAGTCTTTGTGATTCAGACCTCTTATTCTGGAGGTGTTGATCCAGGGTTCCTGAATTAGGGCTATGTCGATGTCTTCCTCCCTTAGGAAGATCATCAGGTTATCCGAGGCGAATCTCGAATGCTGGAGATTAACCTGGACAACCCGTATCATCTGGCAAGCTACCTACCCCCGTCTCTTTGGCTAGAGACATCTCTTCTAGCAAGTCGCTTGCCTCATCTAACTCGTCAAGCTCGTCTGTATTCGCCTGGAATATCTTCAGTTTCGCTTGACGGATACCGAAACGAAGCTTGTTCTCAAGCTTCGCGAGGGGCACCAGGCTTTCCTCGTTAATCAAAAGGAGGTAGGACAAACTGCCTTGCTGCAGTTCCGTAGTATCCCCCTCCTTTTTGATAACCATCCAGTTGGGACATCTGGATTGTGTAATTGCAAACACCGGAGAAGCTTCTCCCCCTCAATTTGCATCCTAGGCAGCCAAATGCGCGCTCTAGGTCTCCTCGGAATCTCCTTAGCTGGGATTAGACCAATCTTGGCATCCTCCCAGGCATCGCTAATCTTAGCGACACTGCTGCTAAGAAAATCCAGAGAAAACTGATCGACACACTTGACCACCCGGTAGCCCCTGACTACCTCGGATGAATCGAACCCCGGGATAGGCCCACCAGTGCTTGCAAGTAAATGATCCATAACCATCTCTGACAGTTTTGCCTCGATTTCCATCCAGAGCTTGGATGAAACTTTTCTGTTGGGATCTTTATCGTTGATGACAGCTACATTCAAGTGGCATCTGACGATGTCGCTTAGCTTTTTCGCTGTCATCTTCGATTTGGCACTGGTCTCCATCTTGGCGACCTTGGTACGTGCACCTGCTAAGGACTCATCTTGAGACCTATTTCTTTTATTAGCAGGCCGAACTTCAGATTGTGCGATCTGTGTCTCAAATCGTTGCACAATCTGAGTGTATTTTATCTTGTCTTCTGCATCGTTTTCGTGAGTATTCCCCTCAGCTTCATTTCGCGTAATCTTGCTCAAAATAAACTTTGCCTTGGAATACTCACGTTTGAGCAGGGTACCAGAACTTCTAAATTTCTTAATAGTACCAGGCTTGGTACTATCTGTGCTTGTAAGTGTAGTAGTACTATGGCTGGTACTTGCTACACCTACAGGTTTGTTTGTTATTGGTGTACTATGGCTGGTACTTTCGGTGACGTCCGAAGCTGGAGTACCGTAGCTGGTACTGTCACTTACCGTGTCACCCTTAATAGTCTCCTGGCTGGAGGCTAGGAGTTCATCCTCCGAGGATGAACCGATATTTGGATTTGGTTTTAGTTGTTGTTGTTGTTGTTGTTTTTGTTTTGTTGTTGATATAAGTTTCTTCATTGCTGATGATGAGTCCATCATGGCAGAGCCGACTTACCATGATAAGGCACTGAATACAACCGACCTTGCCTGGGCATCGGAGGGAGCTCGTTAGCGACTGGTTTGACCCCCAGCCTTTCAGTCCTCGGCACGGCGCTCACACCACCACTGACATTAGGTCGCACACTGCATATTCGGTCTGTGTGCATGTTTAATATGTACACAGTTCCAGGGGCCACCACGAGGAGGTAATGCAGGCACTTGGCTAGGAACTTCTACAGTTGCAACATTTATACCCTAGGATACAAATGCCTACCCTGTAGAATTCCCACCCCGACCCCCTTAAAAAAAATAGTTACTTATATTTATTTTGAAATATAATATGCATAACTCAATTTTAATTCATTTTATAAGTCTTCTATAGTATGTATTAGTACGTTCTTTGTAATTAATGTTATTTTGTTTTAATTTTGAAATATTTATATTTTTTGAGGAATACACCTCATAAAAAAAATGCATCGAAAGACCTACTTCTTGGCTGATGTGGAAACGGTTTTGTAGGGCGGTTTTTTTAGAAAGTGCACCAGGAGCAAAAATCTCTAGCTCCCGGCAGTGATTATATAGTTCGTTGGTTTTAACATATGGAAATCAATGTAAGCGAGCACAATACCAGCAGTTAACGCTAGGCGAAAAAAAAACGCCAGCGCTGGTTTTCAACAAGTTGAAAAATGAACGCCAGCGCTAGACTATTTTAATATTTGGAGGCAAAAAATTGGTGAAAAATCAATTTTTTGGGATGCACAAACTTGACAAAAAACAAAATTTAACTATGAGTGGCAAAACCTTGCTGGAAAATCACATAAAAATTATGTAAATTTGACAAATATAAAAAAAAATCTACGCTAGAATTGTGCGAAGTCTGTGGTGGGATGTTAGTGTAAACGAAGCGTTTCGAAAACGCTACTTAGCGAAAATTGGTATGTTTTGTCACTTTTTGCTAGGCGTAATTTGCGATACTTATCGATTGTATTTTAATCAACGTTGCCTATAGCGAAATATTATTTTAATAGAAATAATAACTTCAATTACAATTAGTCTAGGTTCACACCGGACTTTGTTTGTTAAAATTAACAAAATTATTTTGACATCTCACACGGATAGTATAAAATCATACTACTACATAAAAGTTATTGTGTATAACCACAAAATTTTTTAACGCACACTATAAAATTAACAAAGTTATTAACAATAAAAAGTTGTCGAGCATACATATTTTGCTTTGTTATTTACAATGTTTTTGTGTACCAACCCTGCAAAAAATGAATTTCCCAAGGGAAATTTTATACCAGCTGATATTTTTGACAAATATTTTGAAGTATGATATCAAATGAAAATCAAATAATTATTTTAATATTTACAAAATATTATTTCTTATTTTGAGTTTGAGGAAAAAATAAATTGTGATTGTGACAAAAAGAGGAGAAAATTTAAACAGGAGTATTTTTAATGAATGTTTTCCATTGAAATTTCAGATATTTTTATTTTTGTCCACAAAAAATTATTTCAATGAAAATTTGTTTAATATTTTAATATTTTAATAAATTTCACAAGTTATACATTTCAACATGAACAGAGAGTTTTGTTTATTTTAACAAAGAAAATCTTGGTGTGAACGAGGACTTACAAATGTAATATCGGTTTCGATTGAGCAGAAAAATCGTTTTTTTTATCTAGATCAATTTTTATGTTCGCAAGGTAAAATAAAATCATTTTTTTTATCTAAATCAATGTTTAAAAATCTAAGATTTTCTTCAAGTTTTACCCCCTTCATTTAATAATAGCAAAATCGATTTTGTTATCATGTTCGATTGGGCAGCATTTAGATAAAAACTTTAAACAATCCCAAACGAAAGCCACATTAGTAATACTTTTATTATTGACATTTTAATATTTATA
This sequence comes from Empis stercorea, assembly GCA_949752835.1. NCBI lineage: Eukaryota > Metazoa > Arthropoda > Insecta > Diptera > Empididae > Empis > Empis stercorea. Next base: position 20,899,068 of record OX457089.1, on the reverse strand, counting down.
TATTTTTATCAAAGAAATATATATTTTTGACATTCGAAATTAATATCGAAATACTATTATTGGTACTGCCGAAGCACGAGAAAAGTAGCGTAGCGAAATTTTTTTAACATACCGACTTTTGATATTTGCGCATCGCTAATCGTAAGCGAAGCGAAGTAGAAACGCTAAACCAACATCCCACCACTGGCTTTTTCCGCTAGCGTTATAAAAGTTAAAGTCAACGCTATCGATTAAAGCCCCAATTGTGCGCCGACCTTACAAAACATACTGTGTGGATGGCATCTGAACTGAATGGATATTATACAAACCAAAAGTGGGTAACACTAATTTTTTTCTGCTACCCAGTGAGAATGTTTATACCAACGTCGGCCCGACTTATATACCAACGCGTATGCATGACACGATACATACTCTCCCATGGCAAAAACCAACGATATAGAAGTTATATGGATAGAACATAAATATAAAAATTTGAAGCCACGCCGGGTATAGTTGTCTCTTTTTTTGCTAGCCGAATTGTCAAAATATAAAAATGAGAAATTAGGGGCGGATTAGGTTTTTTTTAATTCTGGCATCAATTTTTAAGGAGATAATTTTTTTTTTTTTTGAAAAATACAAGTAAAGATCATCCTAAGGAATATTTTAGGTCGCGCAACGATAATTATACAAATGGAAAGTAAAATAGAGTAATTTGTTTAGCTAGTTAATATTGTTAATTTATATTGAGACTCTTAAACTTAAAAAAATAAGCCAGCCCTGTAAATCTAAAATCAGCTGTTATAATATTTTTCATATTATTAATTTGACACTTCGGCGAGCAAAAGGAAAGAGAACTACCAAAATCGTGGCTTCATAAACAATTTTTCAATATATTAAAATTTTAATGTGTTAAAAAGAGAGGGAACATTTATGCCCTATCCATATATCTTCTATATCGTTGGCAAAAACACAGGCCACTTCCGCTGACGTTGGTACTGACGCGTAGGTATCGTGTTGGGTATTGTAGTTTATTTATTTTACGGTAGGTGGCTCAAAGAATGTTCATATTGGAATATTTGCTTTTTTTTTATTCAAAATAAAAAAATGGAAAATATTTTTAATTTTGTTTATCAATGAGATTGCAATATTATTTTACTTGCGTTTACATTTAGATAATTAATATAAAATTATAATATTTAGATTTTTTTAGCTTAAGAATTTTCAAATTTATGATATACATATTATTTCGTATAAATACAAATTTATATTTAACTAATATTACTATACATAATTTTATAACATATTATATTGACCACAATTATTCATTATTGTATATACATAGTTAGTTATTTTAATTAGTATACATTCAATAATTTTGTTTTTAATTTGATTACAATTTTGCAACTTAAATAGTTGCATATTAAATTAAATAGATTCTTTACAGTAATTTTAGTGATAATAAAAAGATTATTTGCCGATGAGCTCGTCCATTATCCATTTTTCCAGTCCAGTGTTTTCTAGGTTTTATTAAGTTAGAACATGTATTTCTGAAAATAATTAATAAATTTGAGATATATTAAAATTTCAATGCATTTTTTGTCTGGCTTTATTATACATACATACATACTTTTTTTCTTCATGAAATTGCAAAAGAAATTCATCTGCATTTCCACGGAAATAAAAGTATTTTAAATTAATAATACAATTTATAATTATTACTATTAAAACTACAATTTTATTGTAAAATAAATATACAAAATACACACATTAAAAGTAATCTACAATCACCATATAGACACAAATATTGTTTTTCTCTGACATTTTTATTTTGTTTCCAGCAATTATCCGCTTGGAGCGTAGAATTTTCTTCCAATCCATACGAATCGGGTGAAAATTTGCATCGTGTCAGGCTAACGAGTTTATATCAAATCGAGAAAATACTTTGATTATCTTCTATCTCAGTCTGACATTATATTTTTATATATTGTCATTTCGATACTAGCAGAGTACCTACGCGTTGGTATATACGTCAGTTCTCTCTGGGATATTTTGCTTTGACTATATATGTATATATATTTTATTTTAACTATCGAACATAAAAATTGATCTAGATAAAAAAAACGATTTTTCTGCACAATCGAAACCGACATTACATTTGTAAGTCCTCGTTCACACCAAGATTTTCTTTGTTAAAATAAACAAAACTCTCTGTTCATGGAGTAGTACATTTTTGAGAATGTATTAGTAATATATTTGAAGTTTCTGTCAATAATGTCAAAACAAAATTTGAAATGTATAACTTGTGAAATTTATTAAAATATTAAAATATTAAACAAATTTTCATTGAAATAATTTTTTGTGGACAAAAGTAAAAATATCTGAAATTTCAATGGAAAACATTCATTAAAAATACTCCTGTTTAAATTTTCTCCTCTTTTTGTCACAATCACAATTTTTTTTTTCCTCAAACTCAAAATAACAAATAATATTTTGTAAATATTAAAATAATTATTTGATTTTCATTTGATATCATACTTCAAAATATTTTTGTCAAAAATATCAGCTGGTATAAAATTTCCCTTGGGAGATTCATTTTTTTGCAGGGTTGGTACACAAAAACATTGTAAATAACAAAGCAAAATATGTATGCTCGACAACTTTTCATTGTTAATAACTTTGTTAATTTTATAGTGTGCGTTAAAAAATTTTGTGGTTATACACAATAACTTTTATGTAGTAGTATGATTTTATACTATCCGTGTGAGATGTCAAAATAGTTTTGTTAATTTTAACAAAACAAAGTCCGGTGTGAACCTAGACTAATTGTAATTGAAGTTATTATTTCTATTAAAATAATATTTCGCTATAGGCAACGTTGATTAAAATACAATCGATAAGTATCGCAAATTACGCCTAGCAATAAGTGACAAAACACCAATTTTCGCTAAGTAGCGTTTTCGAAACGCTTCGTTGGCACTAACATCCCACCACAGACTTTGCACAATTCTAGCGTAGATTTTTTTTTATATTTGTCAAATTTCCATAATTTTTATGTGATTTTCCAGCAAGCTTTTGCCACCCATAGTCAAATTTTGTTTTTTGTCAAGTTTGTGCATCCCAAAAAATTGATTTTCACCAATTTTTTGCCTCAACTTGTTGAAAACCAGCGCTGGCGTTTTTTCGCCTAGCGTTAACTGCTTGTATTGTGCTCGCTTACATTGATTTCCATATGTTGAAACCAACGAACTATATAATATAGAAGGCTTAAGAGGTTAGAATTCGTGTTCCAACATCTGACAGTGACGCTGGGGTAAAATGACAGTTGGCGGATATAAATTTCATAATTAAGCCATGTACTATTTGGTGTAATAATGAAAGTAATGAATATAATGTCAGACTGAGATAGAAGATAATCAAAGTATTTTCTCGCTTTGACTATATATATATATATATATATATATATATATATATATATATATATATATATAGTCAAAGCAAAATATCCCAGAGAGAACTGACGTATATACCAACGCGTAGGTACTCTGTTGGTATCGAAATGACAATATATAAAAATTTAATGTCAGACTGAGATAGAAGATAATCAAAGTATTTTCTCGATTTGATATAAACTCGTTAGCCTGACACGATGCAAATTTTCACCCGATTCGTATGGATTGGAAGAAAATTCTACGCTCCAAGCGGATAATTGCTAGAAACAAAATAAAAATGGCAGAGAAAAACAATATTGTGTCTATATGGTGATTGTAGATTATTTTTAATGTGTGTATTTTGTATATTTAATTTACAATAAAATTGTAGTTTTAATAGTAATAATTATAAATTGTATTATTAATTTAAAATATTTTTATTTCCGTGGAAACGCAGATGAATTTCTTTTGCAATTTTATGAAGAAAAAAAGTATGTATGTATGTATAATAAAGCCAGACAAAAATTGCATTGAAATTCTAATATATCTCAAATTTATTAATTATTTTCAGAAATACATGTTTAATAAAACCTAGAAAATAACTGGACTGGCAAAATGGATCATGGATGATGGACGAGCTCATTGGAAAATTCTTTTTTTTTATTTATAATTAAAATTAATATAATGAAAGTATTTAATTTAATATGCAACTATTTATTTGCAAAATTGTAATCAAATTTAAAAACATAATTAATTGAATGTATATACTAAGTAACTTTATAATGAATAATTGTGGTAAATTGTAAATACGATGTGATAAAATTATGTATAGTAATTGTAGTTAAATATAAATTTGTATTTATAAGAAATAATATGTATATCATAAATTTGAAATGCCTTAAGCAAAAAAAAAAAAATATTATTATATTAATTTCATTAATTAAGAAATCTAATATCCAGTATATGTAATATTAAATAAATTAATAATAAATAATAAAAAAAATTAAAAATATTTTCCATTTTTTTATTTTGAATAAAAAAAAAGCAAATATTCCAATATGAACATTCTTTGAGCCACCTACCGTAAAATAAATAAACTACAATACCCAACACGATACCTACGCGTCAGTACAACGTCAGCGGAAGTGGCCTGTGTGTTTGCCATGGGAGAGTATGTATCGTGACAGGCATACGCGTTGGTATATAATTCGGGTCGACGTTGGTATAAACATTCTCACTGGGTATTTTTTTCTTTGACAGCAAAGGAAATTACAAGCGATTAGCTTAACGAATAAGATTTATTTGGAAGGAGCATAAGTAATAAAAATTGAAGCCAGTCTGGATATAGTAGTCTCTTTCTTTTCACCACCGTACTGTCAAAATTAATAAAATGCAAATAAGAGCCGGACTAGGTTTTTTTTAATTCGGGCAGCAATTTTTAAGGAGAGAAAATTTATTTTTTTTGAAAAATACATGTAAAGATCATCCTAAGGAATATTTTAGTTCGCACAATGATAATTATACAAATTGAAAGTAAAATAGAGTAATTTTGTTAGCTAGTTAATATTTTTAATTTATATTGAGACTCTTAAAATTAAAAAAATAAGCCAGCCCTGTAAATCTAAAATCAACTGTTATAATATTTTTCATATTATTAATTTGACAGTTCGGTGGTGAAAAGAAAGAGAACTATCGAAATCAAGGCTTCATAAACAAATTTATCAATAAATTAAAATGTTAATGTGTTAAAACGAGAGGGAACATTTATGCTCCTTCCATTAATTCTTATTCGTAGCGATTAGCAGTCCATATATTATAGTCAAAGATTTTGCAGAATTTATATTCTTTTAGGGTTGCCATATATTACAGGTTTTACAAAATTTTAACATTTGGTAATTCTGTCAATTTATAACGATTCTATAAAATTTTCGTTGGATTTGAATAATAATTAGAAATAAAAAAAAAGAAAATAGAAGTTTTCATAAATTTAAAAATATATATAATCAAGAAATATTATATAAAAGTTATAGTAATTAATATTTTATCAAATTATTGAAAACTGGAAAATTAATTAAAAAATATATAGAATAAACAACATTATATTTATTATACATTTAACGAAAATAAAAAGAGAAATGGACTATGATGAAATACAACCACAAACAAAAGGAATAATTACTCGTTTAAGTGATTTGGTTGGTGCATCTGAAACAAGAATACGTTTATTAATATCAATAACAATATGTTATCCATTAGCATTAATTTATAATTATTATAAATTTTATAATTTACCAAAATTATATATAAATCTATATTTTATATTAACTGGTATATTATTATGTTTATTTAATTATGGTATATATACATATCATAGTTTATTAACAATTATTATAACATATTTAATATGTAAAATATTTAAAAAATCCAAATATTTAATAGTTATTAATTTCATATTTAATTTGACTTATTTATTAATTGGTTATTATAATAATATGACTAATGAATATGATATTAATTGGACATTACCACATTGTATATTAACATTACGTGTAATTGGTTTTGGTTTTGATATATATGATGGTCATAAATCAATGTTATTATTAACAAAAGATCAAATTACAACTAAATTAACTGAATTACCATCAATATTTGAATTTGCTGCATATGTATATGTAACACCAAGTTTTTTAGTTGGACCACAATTTCCATTTATACGCTATAAAAAATTTATAAATAAAGAATTTACATTATATAAAGGTAATATTAAAACGGGTACTAAACGTATTTTTATTGGTATAATATATATTGGTTTACAACAATTTGGTACAATAATATTACCAGATACATTTTTTATATCAAAAGAATTTGAATTATTAACATTTATAAATAAAATAATATATATTGGTATATGGGGTAGATTTCATTTTTATAAATATATATCTTTATGGTTATTATCAGAAGGTATATTAATAACATATGGTTTGACATATAAATGTACAGATATAGAAGGTAATATTAATTGGCATGGTTGTCGTAATGTTAATATAAAAATATTAGAACTTGGTACAAAAGCACAAGATTATATAAAATCATTTAATATAAGTACAAATCATTGGGTATCATTATATATATATAAACGTTTAAAATTTTTAAATAAACGTGAAATTAGTTATGCATCAGCATTAATATTTTTAGCTATATGGCATGGGTTTCATCCTGGTTATTATATTACATTTTTATTTGAATATTTAATTGTAACATTTGAAAAACAATTTACATATATATATTCAACATATATATTTATAAATTATGAAAATTATCTTAATTCAAATATTAGTAAATTATTAATATATATTATATTGAAAATTTATAATATAATTATATTAGGATGGGGTGTAATAACATTTATTTTATTAACATATGAACGGTGGTTGTTTGTATATAAACAATTATATTTTATAGTTTATATTATATTACTAATATGGTTTATATTTTATTTTATATTTGTGAAATTTTATGTTAAAAAAATTTAATTAAAAATAAATATATCAATCAAATTATTTTATAAAGATATATTTTTTTGTTCATATACATTTAAAGATTATTATGTATATTAAATAAATGTAATAATAAAATGAAATTATAATTGTATATTTTTTTATAAGCTTCTAAATTTCCCTGTCGGGAAACAAATTTAAAAGCATTTTGCAGAAAAAAAATCTTTTTCAAAAACAAAAATGTTCACAAAATTGAAACAAATAAATAAGATATAAATATATTATAGTCGTTTTTGATTTAATATTCTGAAATATAATAGTATAATTACAAATTTATATAAATTTATGTAAAGAATACATTCAAAAAGAGTGTATGAACAATTGATAGATAAATTAAAAATTGATTATTTATATAGTCGAGTTCAAACTGAAAAATAGTGATTCTTTAATTTTTTATGAAACTGGTTATCACCAGTTTATTAAAAGAGAAAATTGTGGGATTTATATAAAATATAGTGCGAACATTCTTTTAATTTTATAATTAGAACAGAATGAAGAATTTACATATTGAAATCTTTATAATAAAAATATCTGATGACGTCTTTCAATATTACATATATTTCTTCTTGTGTAGGTGCTCCTGTAGATACTCCTTACATATATTTCTTCTTGTGTAGGTGCTCCTGTAGATACTCCTTATATATTCCAAATAGTTACTAATTTATTATCATTTGTAAAACGTTTTTCTAAAAATGTATTCCATATTTTTGAAAAGTTATACATGTTAAAAACATACACTATATTTGGGAAAAATTTTTAACAGAAAAAATTCTTTTTAAAATTCTTCTTTGTGTCGTTTTTGGATTCCTGGCTATTCCCAAAATCATAATGGTCATAAATATTTCAGAAATTGTAACAACAACAAAAAAGACATAATATTTAAATTTCCTTATTTTAATATTTATATTTTTTTCTTTTTGTATTTATTATTTTTTAAATATAAATTTTACTTGTATAATATTTACATATATATTTAACTGACACAAGAATCGTAATAATTAATTATAATTATTTATTTTAATTGTAATTTATATAATTAAATTTTTACTACTTATAAACTTTTTACATGATGATACAAATTAATTACCAATTCTTCGTTTTTTTTAAACTATTTTTTTTTTAATATTATTAATATTTGTATAATATCCGAATTTAAAAGTTATTGTTTAAAAAAAATTAGTTTATTTCATTTGATTATAAATTATAAAAGTTTTTTTTAAATTAAAAAAATATAATTTCAGAAATTTTTAGTATTTATTTTTTTTTACTTTAGAAAAGTTACATTTTTGTTATGATTAATAAACGTATTATATTTAAAATAATATGTAAAAAAACACAAATATTTCATATAGGCAAACGCGAGCAAAATTTGTTATATATTTTGTTTAAATTGATTTTTAACACAAGTCTTTATAAAAATGCCTTTTAAAATTAATTTTATTATAAATCTCTCTTTCATGACTTTAAAAATATATAACAACTTGAAATGTAATTATATAATATTTACGAAGTTTTTTTTAAAAAAACATCGAAGAAATTCTATTCAAATAACAAAAGAGGATATAAAAAACTGAGGAAAAAGCTCTTTTGTGCTTGTTTATTTTTTTTTTAATTTTAATGTTTTCAGTATTATTGATAATATAACACTAAAGTATATACACATTCATATATATTTTAAAATTTTTTATTATTAAAAAAACCCTAGTTATGTTTTTTTTTTTAAATAAATCACTTATTAATTATCTAAAAATTTGTAGTTGTATTGTACTTAGTTTTTAGTTTAATAGTTTTTCTAAGTTTTTTTGAGAAATAATTCACAAATGATGATGATGTTGATATAATATTTGTAGTCTTATTATTTGTAATATAATTTCCAATATTACCATCAATATTACCAATACCACAGCCACCATCACCAATTGCGGTGATATTATTATTGTTATTTATTCCACTACTACCTACTACAGTATTACTAGAGGCAGGAATTTGAGGAATTATAAAAACATTCTGCTACGGCTACGAATTTGAATGTGCTGATGATTGTCTTCTATCGTATTCACGTCTAGGTGGTGGATAATCAGATGGATAATCACGTATATTATTATTTGGTGGTCCATTCATATTACTAGATGGTCCACCACCACTCCATTCATTTGGCATTGGATATCTATCTCTATAACTATGTGGTGGTAATGATGATGGTGGTACACCAGATGTTGAACCATTACCCATATAATAATTTGCTTGCATATAATGACCACCAGGATAACCTAATGGTTGTGATGATTGTGGATATCTATACGAAATAATTTCACTAATTACAAATTATTGTAATTTTTTTAATTTTAATAAAATTTACCTTCGTTTTTCTGGTCGCCTATCACGATCACGATGATCTCTGTGATAATTGTGTGAATGATTTCTACCTCCACCACCAGGTGAATAATTTTCATATCTTTTATAATCCGCATATCTGTGTTTGAATAGAATTGAATAAATAATTTAAGGTATAAAAAAAACTTATTACAAAAAAGAAAAAAAAATTGTAAGATTTTATTATTACCTATCCCTAGAACTCCATCTATCACCTGGCGGTTCCATATATGGTGATGAATTTCTATCACCATACATTCCACCAACCGATGTTAATCTTTGGTTTGAATTTGGTGGTAATCGTTGAGATGGACATGATTGTATCCCTGATGACGACAATGAATTTAATGAGTTTCTTCGTTCGCCAATATTTCCACCACTTATATAATAATCATCACGTTTTTTACGATCGTCCTTTTCTTTAGTATCACGATTTCTATAAACATAAAATTATAAGTAAAATATATAAATATTTGACATGTTATTATGTACAATTATTATTTTTTAAATAAGAATAACTTTAAACTAACCTTCCATCGATATGAGATCTCTTATAATCTTTTCCATTCTTTCCCAACATATCACCTGCTATAGTATCGTCATGCTTACGTTTAAATGATATATCACCACTTAATTTTTTATTGCTTATTGAACTTATATCAAAACTACTACTACTATTTGTATCGTCTAGTCTTTCACGTGAATTATTATGATGATGATAATGAGGGTGATGCTGTGTATGATGATGGTGATGATGTAATTGTGACTGTTGTTGGTGATTTTTATCATTTAATCCTATTCCAACTAATGTATTATTACCACCACTTGTAGATTTCTTTGATTGTTTTTCTTTATCGTCTTTTTTCTTTTTCTTTTTATGTGATTTTTCTGGTGGACTAATACTATTTTTATTCGATGTTGTTAATTTACTAGGTGTACCACTTATTGATGTACCACTACCTCCGGCTGTTGTTATTGAATTTTTCTCTTCAATTTTTTTCATTGCATGCTTATATAATTTAAATAATTTTTTTGCATCAAATTCCGTAAATTTTGATACAAAATACCATAAATTACTACGCCATTCTTTTATTTTATCAGGATCTTTATATTCATTTAAACAAATATCTATTTGTTTACCAATATTTAATAAACATTCACGTGTATGATTAACTTGTTCTTGATTTGTTAATGATAAATCTGGATTATCAAGTGCTTTTAATGCTTTTTTAACTGGGCGCATTTTTTCTTTACATTCATTAAATATACTTGGATCTAAATCACCTAAAACATCTAATGCACGTGGTTCATTATTAGCTGTAAAATGCATTGGTTTATCAGAATCTTTCTTTTTACGTTGTTTAGATTCTTTTGTTGTTGTACCAGAATTATTATTTGTTAATCCAGTCTTTTTACGAGATGCTTTATTACCTTTTTTATTATTTACCATTGATTGATTAACTGATACATTACTATTTGATTTTTCAATACCACTTTCATTATTACCAGCAATATCTGTTTCTGAATATTTTGATGTTCTTGTTAATGATTTTTTATCTTCATTTGATGATAAATCTTCAGTACCAGCTATTGCATTTTGACTATTTGTATCAGCACCAACAGAATTTAAAAGTGTTGAAGAAGCAGCTGCTAATTTTTTTGCAGCTGCTTCTGTTTGTTTCCGGGTTTTCTTTTGACGTACCGAACTACCCTTTTTCAATTCAACATTTTTCTTAATAATTTTTAATAAATATTCAGCACGTGATTGTAAATGTTTACCTTGTGGTTTTTTATTATTTTCATTTAATAAAATTTTCTCAGTTAATTCTAATGTTGGATCCATTTTCATAGCTTCCCATGAACCAATACCATATTGATAAATGCCACGTAATAATTTTGAATCATCAATAACAGTCCAATCAATATCAAAATTAGCTGGTCTCGTATGTAATTCTAATTGCCATTTTAAACGATCATCACTATTTTGTGGTATAATTTCATTTAATGGATTTAATTCTTCTTCGCAAGCAAGTAAAGTTTTAGCATTAAATGATACACCACCAAATTTTACAGAAAATATAGCACGACTAGCACGTTGTTTTTTCATTGCTGCAGCAGAATCATTATTAACAGATACCGTTTTATTTGTTAATGGATCTGGTACACCATCTTTATGTTCATTTAAAAATTGTACACAACGATCATGTAACATTTGACCAACACGTTTTAATTCAGCAAGTGGTTTTTCTTGTAATTCAGCATCACAAGCAATAGCATCGAGCCGTGTCAATGGTGCGGGAAATTTTTTATAACTTTTTATAAAACGTCTAAGTTCAGCATCTGTAAAACCAATTATTTTTTCTTTTTTCGGTGGTCTACCACGTTGTTTTGGTCGATCATCTTCACTACCAGCATCACTTCCACCATCTTCATATTCGGAATCATTATCATCATCAGATTTTTTCATTGTTTGCTCACGATTAGTTTTCTTTTTCATATGGTTATCATTATTTTGATTACATGTTTTACGACGAGGTGGTAAATATAAATCTTCCATTTCTTTACTACGTTCTTCATTTTGAACAACTTTACGAAAATTTTCTGGTATTATATCATCCCAATCTTTAGTATCGTCGTCATTTTTATTATCGATACCACCACCACTATTAGGTTTTGATGGACTAACTACTTGTAATTCTTTTTGTTCGTCAAAAGCAGCAAAACTAGCTACTTTAAATGCTGATAATAAATCATCATTTGCTTGTACTGGATCTTCATTACGTGTTTCAGCACGTCGTAAAATTTCATCAATATCACATACTAAATCATCATCATTTTCCTGTTCATCTTTAAATAATTCTTCAGCACCAAATTTTAATATTGCTGATAAATCATCTTTATTAAATGGTGTTGAATTTGTTGCACCTGTTTTATCTAAAACTGTACGACCAGTCGTATCCATACGCTGTATTACTAAATGATCTAATACCATTTTTTGTTTTGCTCTTTCAACTATATTCTCTTCAACACTACGTGCTGTTACTAAACGATAAATATTTACTTGATTCTTTTGCCCAATACGATGTGCACGGGCTTGTGCTTGTAAATCATTTTGTGGATTCCAATCAGAATCAAATATAATAACAGTATCAGCTGTAGCTAAATTAATACCTAAACCACCAGCACGTGTTGATAATAGAAAACAAAAATCTGGACTATTTTCAGCATTAAAATGATCTAAGGCCTGCCTTCGTATTTCACCTTTAATGCTACCATCTAAACGTTGAAATGGAAAATGACGTTTTTGTAAATAATCAGCTAATATATCTAACATTCGAACCATTTGTGAAAATATTAAAACACGATGACCTGTTTCTCTTAATCGACATAATAGTTTATCTAATAAAACTAATTTACCAGAACCTTTTAGCATCATTTGAAGTGCATCTTCTTGTGACATTCTAGCTATTTCACCTTCAAATGGTCTAATTAATGCTGAATGATTACAACATTTCTTTAATTCAATTACAATATTTAAAAATGTACTTGTTGATCCTTTATGACCTTTACGTAAAGCTATAAAATTCTTCGTTAATATCCATTTGTAATATTGTTTTTGTAATGATGTCATTTCAACACGTAAAATTTGTTCAACTTTTGCTGGTAAACTTTTTTCAACATCTTTTTTAACTCTTCGTAATATAAATGGTTCTAATTGTTTATGCAATTTTTGATAACCTTTATCAGCAGCATTACCATTATCATGATCTTTTTCAAATTCTTCCCATGTTTCAAATTTACTTGGCATTATAAAATGTAATAATGCCCATAATTCTTTAAGTGAATTTTGTAATGGTGTACCAGTAATTAATAATCTATGATTCGTATCAAATTCTTTTAATGTTTTATATAATAATGAATCATCATTTTTTAAGCGATGTGCTTCATCAACTAATAATGCAGCCCATGTTAAATATCCTAAGAATGCTTTATCTTTTAATAAAATTTCATATGTTGTTAAAATTGCATTAAATTTTAAACGTTTTGATCCTTCAAAACACCATTCATATTGTCTAATAATTTCTCTTGATTGTACATCACCTAAATATGTTACAATATTCATATCTGGAGCCCATATTTGAAATTCACGCTGCCATGCTGTCATTGTACTTAATGGTACAACACATAGAAATGGACCATATAAATTTTGACTTCGAAATAGATAATGTAAAAAACATATTGTTTGTATTGTTTTACCTAAACCCATTTCATCAGCCAATATTACAGAATTTTCTTTACACCAAGCATGCACCATCCAATTTAAACCATCCATTTGATAATCACGTAATATTAAACCATCAGCAATACATTCTGGTTGTACAGAAATTGGATGAAATTTCGGTCTATATTTAAGTACTTTACAATGACGTGATGGTGAATTTTTTGATTGTTCACGATCATTAAATTCCTCAACTTTATTATTCCATTTACGTATAACTAAACTAGAATCTTCCCACGTTGCTTCAGCATATGGTAATGATTCCCATTTACAATAGTAATCAATAGTATTATCAGTTTTAATATTTTTAGCAATAATACGATCAACATTTGTATAACTTTTAATTAATTCATTTTGTAATTCTAATTGGCATTCAAAATAATCAATATCTTCTGGACCAGCATATTCTTTCCATAAATGTATTTCACGTTCACGTTTTATAAAATTTTCTAATTTTTTTATACCTTTAACTTTTTGTTCTTTTAATGAATTTTCTGATTCCCATGTATTATGTATATATGACCATCCTTTCCATTTTATTAAATATTGTCGTTCAGTATTTTCAGTTTCTTCATCATCATCAGTTGTATGATTATTACGTTTACCATTTATACTATCATTTATTATATTTGGATCACCATTTAATTCAACATAATACATTGTTGTTTGAGCACCTGTAATACCTTTTTTACCAATACGTTTAGCAATAACACGTTCGATTGTTTCAGATTTATCTTCTTCTGTATCAATATTATAATCTGTTGCATTTTCAACTTCAACTAAATCATCTGAATCTGTTTTATCATCACTATCTTCTTTATAACTGACTGCAGCTTTGGTAGCTCGACGATTTGCCGCTCTGGAAAAAAATAATTTTTTTTTGTTCTTGTTTTCAAAATATTGTAAATAAAGTTTTTAACCAAAAATTATATGTACATGTAAATTTATTAAATCTTATAAAAGCAAAAATATTAAGTCGAAGAAATTTTCTGTATTTAATAAGTTCTTAGGTTTTGCTATAAATAATTAATGGAGATAAAAGATAAAACAAAGATTATTTAATTCAATTATTACTAGATTAAAAAAATAAAGCTTCCATAATTTCGTTCCAATTATTAAATTAAATATAACAGTTAAATTTGTACTTGTTGATCCTTTATGACAGTTAAAACCATAAGCGATTTTTATTATCTATTCCCTTTCCTTCAATTGCAAAAATGTTTATAATATGCATTATAATTCATTAGAATTATATAATAATTCATAATAAATAGGTACGATCGCACGAACTATTTTATTAATCAAATCTTCGATTATTTACGAAGAATTTTTCAAATATTTAAATAACATAAAAAAATTGATCACTACTCTTTTGATGTAAGAGGTAACATATTCTTTAAGTTAGGAAACGATCTAAAAATTTAACCGATTCATTCACTTGCACTTGCGCATACATATAAGCTAAACGGCTTTGGTTGGACCACTGTTTTTTAAATATCATTCTAAGTGTCATGATCTTAAAGGCAATTAAACTTGCAACACTTAGTTGTAAAAAAATATATAATATAGTATATAATATAATTTAAAGAAATCTAAAACAAGTAGGTACAGGTCCTTTGCCCAAAACTCTCATTTTATGCACTTCAGTAAATTATATATTTCTAAAATTATTTTTAATCCAAATTTAAAATTGATTTAATTTTACTAAAAAAAAATTGTTCAAAAATAACTAAAAACTAATAAAATTAAATTACCTTGCTTTTTCATCTTCACTATCATCATCTGATGAATAATGATTCCTTGACTTCTTAACTGATTTTCTATTATTTGATCGTTTTTTCCCAGAACTAGAATCACTATTATCACTTTCACTTTCACTAGTATCTGATTTCCAGCTAAATAACACAAAAAAATGAAAATAATTAAATAACCAAATACTCTTATTGAATAATCAATCACAAATCGTTTTCGATAAAATTTGAAAAGATATTTAAAAAAAACAAAAAGAAATAAATTTTTAATTTAAAAATAATTCACTAACTTTTTATTTGTTCGCCTCTTCTTAACTTTTGCTTTTGGTTGTGTAACTTTTTTCCCAACAGCACGTGTAGATCTTTTTGGTTGATACGATTCATCTTCATCTTCATTCTATATACAAAAATACAAAAACAAAACTATGGAAATTTAGTAGAAATCCAAAAAATCTGTAAATTCATTACACTTACACTTGATGAACTTTTTTCCGATTCATCTGAAGCCGTTGGATCTTCATCATCATCACTATCATTACTTGAATTTGAATTATTTTCATCATCAGAATCTTCATCATTACTTGTTGATCCACCACCATTTGATGATGAATCATCAGCAATTGTAGTATGATTTTCATCACGATGCTTTGGTGATTGTTGCTGCTGTTCCTCTGGAACAGATAATTGTAACTGTTGTTGTTGTTCAAATGAACTATTTGGTGTTGTTGTTTCACTTTTTGAATTATTACTAGAATCTGAACTACTTGATGAACTTCCCGAATCACTACATCAAATATAAATAATAAATGTATTTGTTCTCCCCCACAAAAAGAATTGATTGTTTATATAATACCTATCAGAATCTGAACTACTACTGTTGGAATCTGAGGCATTGCTATCTTTATTATCTTCATTAACATCTGATCCAGCTGCACTACTGTCTCTTGATTCATTGTGTTCCTTTTTTGTACGGAAAATTTAATTTTTTTTTTGTATTTTAACAAAAGTTGATAATAAAATCTAAGTAAAGGATGTTTTTGTTATGGTTTTTAATTAAAGAAAAAAACCTGGTTTAAAAGTTTCCACTTTTTTTACATAAAAAAAACTTTTTGTTCTAGAAAATATTGATACGCAATTTTTTCAAGGTGATTACGTAATCATGAAAATTTTATTTAAAATATTAATTTAATGAAAATAATTAATAAAAATATTAAAGAAAATCTTCTAATGGAGGAATCTTAAGTAAAAAATATCATTTTGAAAATTCAATTTAATGAAAATGGGTCCCCAATAAAAATACAAAATTTTAACACTACCGTAAAGGTTATTTAATTACAAATGAAATACAAAAAGAATTAATGTGAAACATTAATAAATAATTGAATTTTTTTTAAAAAAACAAAACTAATAATCCAAAAAAATTTACAATATAAAATCAAAAGGCTTTTTTTCAAATCAAACTTGTAGTTTTTTGTATAAAATTCATATGAAAAACAGTTGATAAATTTTTTTTATATAATTTTTTGGAAAACCACACCCAAATTAGTTTAGGAAAATTCTTCTAAAATATAATTAAATTTATAATAAATATTTAAGAATGAAAATATTTAAAAAATTATTATTATTTTTACCTGATTCATGATAAAATTGTAATTTACTAGATATCTTACTATGACTGAACATGTATTTCTTTTATATAGTATATATTTTTTTAATTTTCTAATTTTTATTTATTTGAATGTTATTTAAATATAAATTTCTTATGGAATTCTTAAAATATTATTAGTTTTTTATGGTATAAATATAATGTTGAAAAAAAAAAAAAAATTTTGGCGACATATTTTTTTTTCTCTCTTGTTCTATAAAACCATCAACGCCATTTTGAATAATTGGCAGTGTACAAAAAAAAAAATGAAAAAAAAAAATCAAAGATGCTGGCTAATTTTTTACCATATGAAAAATATTAATTTTCACCATAATTATTGGAAAATTATTGAAAATATTGACATTATTTTGATATTTTAATGATAGCACAAAACACTCTTTATATGAAAAATGTTTATATTTTATATTTTGAAATGTCTAAATTTAGTTCGGAGCAGAAAAAAAATACACATTCACTATCATCGGCTGCTTTATTTTTTTCACAAAATATTATGTCCAGTGTTGACATTGTTTGTCATAATTTTTTTACTGAAAGTCAAATTGTACTATAATTTTGCAATATTGTACATAATATTTTATATTGGAAAAAAATATAAATTATTATTAATTTTTTAAGCAATTAAGCAATTTATTTTAGCAATATATTTACGAAATTTACGAAATATGAAATTCAATTTTAAATTAAGATTAAAAAGATTCAACTGTAGAATATACAAATAATCAATTTTGGAGAAATTTAAAAAATTACCACGATCAGTCTAATTAATATTGAAAATTTTTACAATTTTTCTTATATAAAGATAAAATAATAACTTAATTGAAATTTTAATATTCTTATTGTTCCTTAATATTTTTATTAGATTTCCACTTTAATTTCTTTTTTAATAAATTACAAAACTATTAAATCAATATTTGTACGACAATAATCTGAAAAAATTATAACGATAAGAATGTGTACCGAAAAAGTTATAAATTTATCGATAATATTGCGATATATCGAAATAAAATCGCACAATAAAAATGCATATTGAGAAGATATTTGCTATGAAATATATTTTGTCATAAAATCAAATTTGTGTGTGGTAAGGTAAGTGTGGCCAACTTAACTTAATTATTAATTAGATAATGCAGGGTTGAGGTTTATTGTTGTAAATAGATAATGATATTAATATTTAAGTAATTATTTAATTAATAAAAAAATATTAATAGAATAATTAAGAATAGATTAATTTCTGTTTTCAATGCTAGCTTAAATTTTTCTTGTTTTACGACTTGGAATTGTCATTAAAATCAAGAAGTACAATGCTGGGACGGAAGCAATTTTGGCGGTTTAAAGAATTTCTATTTTTTGTTATAAATTGAATTATTCGTTATTAATGTTTCTTTGTTATTCGGTATTAATATACAAAATATGTAAATTGATATAATTTACCTTTTCCATTTTCTATTTTAATAGTTTATTAATTTCGTGACTTTTAAAATGTATGATAATATTTTATTTATGAATTTATAATATTAAAATTCGTTCTATTATGTATTTCTTTTATAGATATATTTTTAATACAATTTAAATTTTCAAAACATTATATTTTTAAAACATCGTGACTTAAATATTGTTCATAGCATTAACAACACGTTTCATTAGACATTATATTTCTATAAAATTCAAACAATACTCATTATATTGATCATTGATATATAGATCAATATAAATTTATAATAAGTTCGGTAAGTTGATTATTTTATACATGTAACTCCCTTATTCAACATCATTACTGAACCCAAGAAAACATCACATCCCAATAGAATTAACAAAAAATATTGAGATATACTATACCTGCTATATACATCACTGAGAAATCTGACAAATATCCACATAAATTTATTAACTGGCGCGATGAACAAATAAAATCCTTAAAAATAAAAAGTATGTGCTTCACTTATTATTAACATACATGCATTTTTAGATTCCATTTATAAAAATAGATAAAGGAAAAATATATAGATAATTAATTGGAAAAAATGGCGAAAATACTGAAATTATAAAATACTGAGTACACAGTAAACGTTAAATAGATGAAACATAAAATCAGGTAAATGCTCTTGAATCAAATTGACCTAAAAGAAGGATATTAATATAATACGTAATACAATTTAATAAATAATCAAAATTTAAATTTATATATATGTATAATAAAATATTTAAATTTTTTCAACGGAAATTTCTTTCACCTAAATTTTTTTTAAATGCATAATATTTAATTTGAAGAGCTTATACACATTTCTTATTTTTGCTAATTGCTCTTTTCACTTAGTTCATACTAAAAAGCTTTAGCATATAAAAATCTTATTACATATTTACCTATGATTTCCTAACAAAAGGTAAACGTGGTTAAACTTTTAACCCAAGTTCATGTGTTTCAACAATTTTAAGTTTATATACAAAAGAAAACGCAGTCACTAATAAATTTTATATTTAATTTGATATTACAATATATTTTCGTTTCAAGGAAATTTAAAACTCACACATTAATATTGTCTTTTTTGTTACAAAAGCTTTTCATACATGCGCAAGTTTAAAAGTTAATTTAGTTGTAGTTGTATTCTCCTTTCATTCCAAAAGTAAGTATATAATTTTTTTTTTGGTCCATGGTCAAAAAGATATATTAAAAAACACATCCAGCTCAATAAGTTGCTAGGACACATTGGAGTAAGACGGTTGTCATCTTTTTTTTTTGTCCGAATATTATAGTTTTTTCAATTACAAATTAAGAAAAAAAAATTAATATTATAATAATCTGAAAACGTTTTACATACACATAAAAAAGAATTAAAAATTTTTTTAAGCTTTATTTAACTAAAAAATAGTTTTACTCCTTTAGACTTTGAAAAAAAAAAAAACAGAAAAAGTGAAGATAATATTTTTTTTTTGTTGATTGAGATAAATTTAGAATTAAGTGTTTTGGGAAGAATTCTTTATGCGAGTGATTTGAAAAAAAAATATATATAAATATATATAAAATAAACCAAAAACTAAATATTAAAAATAAAATAAAATGGAAAAACCATCTTAATAACTTCTATAAATTATTAATCGGATACACAAAGTAAAGGAAAATTAATTTTATTTCAATTTAAAATATTATTTTTTTTATCTATTATTGTTGTAAATAGATTTTGCTTTAAATATGGAAAATTATTTCAATATAGATAAATTTCCAATTAAAATTAAAAAAATAAATAAATAAATATTAAATAAATAATGAATTCTTTTATACGTATCAATTAAATTAGAAAATTAAATATATGTATTTCAAATGAAAAAGTGTGCAATCTTTATTTATTGTTTTATTCTAAAGTAATTTTTAAAACAATCTTTTAAAAAAAAGAAAAATTCTTAATTAATTAAAGATACAAATTCTTGTACATATTATAAAAAAATAAGAGAGAATAAATCTGTGGTCGATAAATTTTTCTTTTATATATTATTAAATCAATAAATTCAATCTTGTAAAAATATTATATATATATATATATATATATATATATATATACATATATATATTTGTGTATATATATATTTTACATTAACCAATAATTTATATATATATATAAAATATATATATTTATATTATATATGTATATATCAAAATCTCCTTTATTATTCTCTTCTCGAAAATTTCTTTTTTTTAAATTCATTTTTGTTTTTAAATTTAAAAAAAAAATTACTAAAACTTTTCCTTTTTTTAAACATTTTTCTCCAATAAAATAAAAAAAAAATCTCTACACACATACACATTTTTTTTCTACTACATATATCAAAAATTTTCTTTTTTTTAAGGAAAAACGAAAATTAAAAATAATAATATAAAAAAAAATTATTAGTGCGGGCAAAAAAAATAAAATATAAAATTAATTCAACTAAAAGTAATGATATCCTTCAAAAAAAGAAAAGAAAGGAAATTGTACTTTTATTTTTGTAGTACTTCTTCTTTGTACTGTATATATTATTTATTTTACTAATATAAATTTTCCAAATTAATTTTTTTTACGCAGAACTAAAAGGAAAATCGAGTAAACAAAAAAAAAAAAAAAGAAACAGAAAAAAAAATTGAGCTTTTCTTTTATAAACTTTTATATACCATGTAAAAAAAATTTCTACCCTATTTACACCAGCCACCCACTTTTCAACCAACAACAAAAAATAAAAGCAAAAGTAGAAATATATAAAATAATAATAATAAAAAAAAAATTATGTATACATTCAGAGAATGTAATAATATCAATTTAAAGGATCAAGGATTGCAGATAAAAATTTGCCTTTGAAAAGGCAACAAAAATAAATAATAATATAACAACAACAGAAAATAGTAACAGTGTGAAAGAAGAAATATTGTTTCACACTTTTAGCTTTTTTAAATTTTTTTATTTTTGGTTTTTTTTTGGTGTGTAAGGACAACGAAAAATAAAAAAAAAAGGATGTTAATGCGAAAAATACACTTTTTCTGTTTTTGTTGTTCGGAATAAATGAATAAATAAAAAAAAGTATTAGAAAAAAATATGTATAGAATTTTATGTATCCAACATAGAAGAGAAAATGTTTTTAGAAATCTAAAAAAGGATCAAGGATGGGAGAAAAAAATTAATAAACTTTATATTTTTGAAATATTTATTATATCTAAAATATTTATAAATAATTAAAACCCAAAATTTTACTGTTTTACTGGAAAAATTAAGAAATATTAATTTCCACCGATATATTCTTTTTTTTTTTTAAATATATTTAACGCTTTATCATAAAAGGATTTTCTCATGTTAAATAAAGAAAAAAAAACTTAAATAATAAATTAAATAATTTCAATTTAAAGAGTTTATTTAAAAAATTAAAAACGATATTATTTTAAGTATTAATTTAAATTAGTGTTAAATAGTGAAATCTAAAAAAATAAAATTGAAAAATAAAATGTTTATAAAAATAAAAAATAATTTTTTTTTTGCAAATATTTACAAATAAATTAAATCAACTTTTTTTTAAAAAAAATATTATAATTATTTTCCTATTTATTTTTAATTATTTAAATGATTTTTAAAAATATTTCTTAATTTTTCAATTTAAATGACAAAATTCATCTAAAAAATACGAAAGAATTTCAATTTAAATATATATATATTATTTTTAAGTTTATTACTCATTAAAATCACATTAAAACTCAAAATTCAAAATATAATAATTAAATTAAATTAACAAAAATATAAATTAAAACTATAAAAAAAAATTATCCGGAACAAAAACTAAATGAAAATAAATTAAATTAAATAAAAATGTAGTGACAATTTTTTTTTTTAATGTTAAATTAATTTTTGGTTTCTTTTTAATTTAAAAAAAATATATATTTTTTTATATATTTTATATTTTTTGTTTTAATTTAAAAAAATGGAAAAAGAATTTTTTTTTAAATTTATTAATAATTTTATAAGTTTTTTATATTTTGCTTCGTTTTTTTCTGTTATTTAAAAAAAAATTTAAAATAAAAATAATATAATAAATAAATTAATTAAATATAATTAATAAAGAAAAAAATATTATAAAAATAAATAATAATTATTTTCGGATATTTAAAATAATGGAAAGGACATCATCCTATTTAAAAAGTCAACATTTTAAATTAAATGGAAAAAGTTACTACAAAAGAATGGTATTTAAAATTAAACAAAAATTAAATTCAAATTAATTTTTAATAAATAAAAATATATAATTTAAAGAATTTAATTTTTAATTTTTTAATTAATTTAATTATAATTTATTTTTTACAATTACATATTTAAAAAATAATTCTTATTATATACAAAATATTAAAATTCCATATTTAAAAAAATTAAATTATTTATATTAAATTATATTTTAAATTAAATATAATATGTATTACGATATCATTTTCATCTTATTTAATTTAATAATAATTATATTCTTTAATTAATTATTTTTTATTTAATTAATAATAATTTTTATTTGAACAAAAATCAATTTAAAAAAAAAATTTCATAATTTGTTTGAATTTTACATATTATTTATTTAGAATTAATTTTTTTATAACATTTTGGACACAAATAGGAAAGCTTTGAATATTTTTTAATGTCATTAAATAATATGTACATGATGTGATTGAAGATTTAGATTAAAAATAATTGAATTCACAATTTACATAAGTTTTAATCTATAATTAGATTTTGGATTAATTATTGTTAGTAAATTATAATATTTGTTTACCACCTTTAATAT